>CM065180.1:16714022-16914022 GCA_033026295.1 Channa striata | reverse complement strand
TATTTAAGGCTCGTTCAGCTAATACAACTGGTCCATCGTCAGACATTAATAAAAGCTAATGAGTTTTGTTAGTTAAAGGTGAAGTTGATCCCCTTCAGTTTTATCCGACTGTATGGGGACGCAAATGTAAAGCTAACGTGATGACGTTGCACGTTCAGCCAGTACAAATAACAAGTAACAAAAATGAACAAGAAATGTTTTTAAAAAGTAATGAAAATTAAACTGGAGCAAAAGTATGCATCCCTTTAATAAAATTTACTTCAACTATAATATAACTATTATACTAACTAATTCAATATTAT
Organism: Channa striata; assembly: GCA_033026295.1. NCBI lineage: Eukaryota > Metazoa > Chordata > Actinopteri > Anabantiformes > Channidae > Channa > Channa striata. Next base: position 16,913,720 of record CM065180.1, on the reverse strand, counting down.
GTTGATGCAAACTTATGCACCCAACCATAGCTACAGCAGTAAATTTACAAAAAGAATCATGATAACAGACATTTTACAACATTCCACTTGTTTTCCCCGTGTAACGTTTTTTTTCAGTTTTTGATGGCATCTGTCAATCATTTCCCCCTTCTCCCTCCAGATTACTCCCAGCATTTCAGAAAAGCCCCGCTGTTACCATGAGCGCGTGCAGCAGGAAGGCCCTGACGTTGCTGAGCAGTGTCTTTGCAATCAGCGGCCTGGGGCTGCTGGGAGTGGCAGTCAGCACCGACTACTGGCTGTATCTGGAGGAGGGCGTCATCATGCCTCTGAACCAGAGCACTGACATCAAGACCTCGCTGCACTCGGGCTTGTGGAGAGTCTGTTTCCTGGCCGGTGAGTAAAAAGACTAACGTGTGGTTCACAAATGTTGATTAGACATACATTTCTCCGCACTCCTGCAGCTTAACAGCGAATTGTGTGCAAATCATAACTGTGGCACAGATGAGAATTATCATATTCAAACATTTCTACTGCTCAGCATCAAAACGTGGCAGCAGCGTGGAGCTGATGGTGTTGCACTGAGGAATTGTCAGTGCATCAGCCTGAATATGAGTGTGTGTGTGAGGCTCTATGTGTGTAGCACAGGGGGAAGAGTGGGATGAATAAAAGCAAGAGAAATACAGAAATTATTCCTGCATTTCCCCGTTTCAATCGCACCCTATAAAACAAGGTGCAATCAGCACAATCAGTCCTGCAGAATAATTTCATACACACACACACACACACACACAAATGTGCAGATGTCATCTCATCATGCCGCGGCGTTAGTGTGTGAATCATGCCAGCTGGTGTGCGTATGTGGCTGTGTGTGACACTGAGGTGTTGATAATGGCTGTGCAGTTTTCTCTGCAGGATGTGATGTGACTTATACTTATTTAAAAAAGAAAAAGCTGCAGATGAAATGTAAAGAGTGTTTCTAAAATGCCAGGCCCATTTCAAAATGTATAAAGCGTTTTTATCCGATGTGTCTTGTCATCCACCCATTCACACACATTCACACCCGCCAGGCAAGGTCCTCACCCGACCTGCCCGGAGCAACTTGGGGTCCAGGGACACTCCACGCGTAGTTAAGGGAGACCGGGAATTGAACCACTGACCCTGTGCTCCACAGATGACATGGATTACAACCTGAGGTTGAACATAAAATTTCAAAAACTGAAATTTGACATTAGGGAGGAACTGTTCTGAGGGCCGCTCCTAAATTTGAACTTGTGTATAAAGATTTTTTTCTGCAGTCCCAGTGTTTCCCAGTCACAGCTAAAGAAAAGCAGGCCGCCGAGACGCTGAGCAGCTCCGCTGAGCTCTGTGACGTGTCGTCCTTTAACGTAAACTAAACAGTTTCTTTATGGGACATTTGTTGACACGACCATCCTGCTCACCGAAGACTGTTATAGGTTCAAAAATAATCACTCACATTTATCATTGTGACCTTTTCCCCCCTTTTGCCCCCAGAGTCTGACACTCACTATTATCCCCCGTCTAACCTTTCTCCTATAATACACTATGTATCTGTCTCTCTGTCGTGCTGTCGTCCTCAGGGTCTCTCACCTTTTATTCCACGACCTGATCTCCACACAGACCCGCACACCTCCTCAATTCGCTCATCAGCTCCCCAGCTCATATACCTGCCCTTTAACCATTGTGACCTGCTGTGTCACCTATTGTGGTGCCTCAGCTTCCTGCCTTTTTGGCCTTTTCCACTGCCGTTTTTATTGAGCTGTCACATTTAAACAATCACAGAGGTTTATTTTTAGAATTGTATTAATTATTCTAAGGGCAGAACATCTTTGACTCTATGATCCCTACTTTCTTTCTCCTGCCTCATCACCTTTAAACATTCGCTTCTACGATTCTGATCTTTTTTTTCCCTTCAGGTGAAGAGTCTGGACGCTGCTTTACCATCGAGTACATCATGCCCATGAACATCCAGTTGACGTCAGAGTCCACAGTAAATGTCATCAGTAAGTAAAACAGCAGCTTCACACTTAATAACTCAAGGTGGCCCCTAAGGTTTTTCACATAAACAGTCGGGAATGGGAAAAAAAAACTTGTTTTCCAATAAAACTGTGCTCAGAAATGTATGCAGCACCTGAACGTAGCCAGACAGATGTCTGAGTCATCTGAACCCTGGTGTCCCCGTCCGGCTCCTCTCCCGAATACTTATTACTTCTTCACACACAATCCACCTCACAAATCCTTCTGTGCGGCTCAATGTCAGCGTAGCTTTGCTGGGAGAAGAATCCAATGGAGTGAGTCAGCTTAATAAGTTCTAATATTCCACCGCGCTGACGATCTCTATTTAAAGATTCACTGTTTTACCTCCACCGGCAGATGGGATTTGGACTGGATGAAAACTGCCAGGGCAAGATGGCGTAATTATTTAAACGTCAAGATCAAACTAAATATTAAAGTCGATCTAATGAGCGCCTTTCTGTCTTTCTGTCTCATCACTTTGCTTCTCCGCTTGACATTTTTGTCTCCTTCTCCTCAGAGATGATCCGCTCAGCCACTCCGTTCCCTCTCGTCAGCCTCTTCTTCATGTTCATCGGTTTCGTCCTCAGCAACATCGGACACGTTCGACCCCACCGCACCATCCTGGCCTTCGTCTCGGGGATCTTCTTCATTCTCTCAGGTGCACTGATATCGCATGTTTCTGCCTGTTCAGTGTTTTGTCTTGGTCCAAATCTGATTTTTTTCTTCCTCTGTGTCTCAGGTCTGGCTCTGGTGGTGGGTCTGGTCTTGTACATCTCCAGTATTAATGATGAAATGCTGAACAGGACTAAAAGCAGCGAGGCCTATTTCACCTATAGGTACGGCTGGTCCTTCGCCTTCGCTGCCATCTCCTTCCTGCTCACTGAGGTGAGTCACCGCTGCTGCTGCACAGCACAAACTGTGATGTTTCACTGAAAACACAGAAAAATCTTCCATAAGCTGTGACCATAAACAGACATAACTGGAGCTGCAACAATTAGCTGATCAGCAGAACCTTTATGGGCAACTTTTCAGAACAAATAATTACTTTTGCTTCAAACATTTACTGCAAATATTTGAGGGTTTAGGGCTATTTTGCTCAGATATAACAAAACATATACAGTACTGTACTGTAAAGACATTGTTTTGGGTTCTTGGAAATTATAACAGAGAGATGTCATTATAAGTAAAAGTCCAGCTTCGAATAAAAGTACAAATGTATTAGCTCAAAAAGTTAACATGCGCTTTGGGCAGAATGACTAATTTAACATCTGTAAATATGATATGGTTCCTACTTTCCACCACTGATAGGAAGAGCTTCTGACATTTGAATAATAATATTGTCTCTACAGTTTTAGATGTTACTTTATTACGTAGGGACATGGAGAACTTCATATTACATTATATGTACAGCTTTACTTTTATGTATCCTCTTTTTCACATATTATATAAGATATTAAAGGAATTTTAAACGCATGTTTTGTGTCTAGCTCTTAAGATGCAGCTGGGAGTGCACAGTATTAAAAGTATAATTCATATTTTTACACTGGTGGTGGTGTTCAGTAGTGTTTTTAATATTATCCGTATTCACTGCCATCTGGTGGTCAGTGTGAGGAACTGCAACACTACATCCAATTAACAGTCAATATCGGTATAATATCAGTAATATCAATATAAGTCACTATTATTTTGTAATCTTTTTGAGTAAAATATTTTCAACTACAACTACCTCATCATATTACTTCTAGAGATGCCTAACATTAGATTGATCACATTCTGAAACTTACTGGTTAATTCCAAAATAAAATAACTAGACAATCAAGACACAGATAGACACGTGTTATTACAGTTCCTTTATGATTTAGTATAATATTAAGACACATGATCGGCAAATGACTTAAATGAAAGCACAATATTTCCATGTTTTGTTACACTGACTACATTTCAGTCCAGCTTGTCCCTCCTTCACTGCAGAGCGCGGGGGTCATGTCTGTCTACCTGTTCATGAAGCGCTACACAGCCGAGGAGATCTACCAGCCCCGTCACCCCAGTTTCTACCGGCCTCGTCTCAGCAACTGTTCCGACCACTCGGGCCAGTTCCTCCACCCAGAGGCCTGGTCCCGTGGGCGCAGTCCCTCCGACATCTCAAGTGAAGCCTCGCTGCAGATGAGCGCCAGCTACCCAGCTCTGCTCAAATGTCCAGAGTATGATCAGGTGTCCTCTTCACCCTGCTGAGGGGTCGGACCACGTAAAGGTCCCAAAGACCAGATGAAGACACTTTTCTTTCAAGAAACAGAAACAACTTAGTCATGAGTTTGATGTCTTTAAAGGAGGAAAGTATTTGCTACTTTGACTGTAACTCAAGGACTTTGACGTTTTAGCTGGTTGTGAGATTTTTAGGGACAGAGATGCTCACTGGGGTTTTACCTCCACATTATTAAGGTGGAAGCACAGTCAACGGCTTTAGAAAAAAACAACACATGGTTATGATTTTATTCTTTCTGCAAAGAAATGTGGTCAGTGCATTAGAATTTCAGCTTTATCTGAGTCGGGGGAGAGTTATTTTGATTTCATTGTATCTGCCTTTTACCTTCCAGTGCCTCATTGACAGTTTTCTTTTGTGAGTCTTTGCTTTCTTACTTTTAAATAAATGTGTGTTCCTTGTTCTTTAAGACAAATTTGTTTTTAATATTTACTGTGGCAGTATTAAAAAAAACATGTTATACAGCAAAAATCCACAAATGCACAATAACTTGGTGACTATAATGACTATTCCTTTACAATGTCATGCAAACTGTGTTGTGTTTTTCTATTCATTCTTCATTTTCGCATGTTTCTTCTAGTTTTCTGCTTTAAGTGGAGACTTGTGTGTATTTACAGAGAGAACAAGCTCATTTCAATTTGTTTTTTACAGACTTTTTATATAAGTACTATGTACCTTTCGTCTGACATCACATTGTAAAATACTGTTGTATATTTAATTCTGTTATTGTAAGTGCTTATAGTGTCGTTTTACTTTGCTTCGACATAAAGATGGTTGGCACAGAGTCTGCAGGAGAATTAATCTGTGAAATAAATGTCTGCCATTAAACAGCCTGTAAATCTTTTCCACACTCGTTGTACAAATTTGCTACCACATTTATTCACTTGGAGGCAGCATTTGGTATGTTTGGAGTCATATTTTCCAATTTTCTTAGGTCCTTAGGCACAAGTGGCATAGGCTGAAGCATGTTTGGGTAGGTATGTTAAAAAACAGACATAATCGTATCACCGAGACAGAAGAGTCCAACAAACATGTATTTGGAAGAAATAACTGTGATATAAGTGACAGCTGAGATTTAAAGATTAATATGACAAAGCCGAGGAAACACACACACACACCATCAAGCATCTTACAATCTGACAGAAGTAGACAATGACTCATTGAACCATCGACGTGTAAAACCAATAATTTGTGCATCACGTTCATTTTGTGTCACTCGACGACCACTGCAGACATAAGCACAGAGGGTTTGTGGGGTGAGGTTTTGGTGTGGAGATGATTTCAGTATAGTCCCGTGACTCTGTCGGGTTATGGTGCAGTAAAGGTTTTAAACCAGCCAGTAAGTCAAGTGGTTTATGAGTGTGTGTAGAACATCATTTAGACGCTTATTCTGTGCATTTTCTATCTATCTGTCTAGTATGGATATTAGCTGTAACATGTTTAATGTCACCTTGAATACTCTTGGTTTTTGTTTCACAGTAATGTTCGCCAATTTCCAAATCTCTGTGAAAATATATATCAAATTATTATGTATTTGAAAAAGCTTGGCACAGAGTTGGAATACAAATCATTATTCCACTAGTGGATTTTTTAAAATCTGCCTGTACAGATTTTGACTGTTGTATCGATACAAATATAATTAGGTGGCCCACTGAGTTATTGAGTTTCATTGATTTAATTGAACTGTATTAGAGGTTGTAGTTTGTAGCCTGTTATTTAAGCTGCCATAGTCCGTTATGTCAGTAATCCTTTCCACAAAGTGGACAAGATTACAGAAATATAGGCCTAAATCTAAATGAGAAATGAAATATGCCAGCATAACGTCTACAGCTTGTTCATTAATTGTTGACCTTTTTGACTCACATAATAATCTTTTGTGGTTATACATATATTTTTAAATGCACAGTCCTTACTTTAATCATTCATGATGTTGATGAATTGGTGTAGCTTTTCTTCATACATATGTATTTTTTCCATTATTTTGAATAACAGTATGGCTTTTGTGGACAGTGTCTGAAAATCCAGCAGAGGGCAACATCTCCTCAGTCATTCTGCTCCTCTGCCAAGCCCCCACATTTTTTCTGTTACCTTTCCTATGCTCCTTCACTTCCTGTTTTTAACCATGTGTTCAACCAGGTGGAATTACATACCAGGTGTCTTCATCATGGAGGACAACATGACGTGTATTCAAAAAGCTGATCGCTGCATATCAGGAGAAATATCTGCATAATTCATTAATGACAGCTCATTAGTTGCGGTTCCAGTTTGTAGGTCAAGACACGCATCAATAATAAATACACCATACATCAGCTGTGTGCGTTTTCTATACTTTATATAGATACACATAATGTACAATGTGACCAATATATATTAATAATATAAAAGTTCATGTAAATATAAGCCCACACAGGGCAGTAGAAGATAATATTTTGCCCTGACCACAAGGCTTTCATTTTATTTTACAATCACATAGAAAACTACTGGTGTTTATAGTTTTTGACATCATCAGTGATATTTTCATCATCATCATCATCATCACAATGGATATTAATATATCAAACATAATTTTCACTATAATCTTTATCATCATACACACAACTATGTTTCTCACTCCTCACTCATGGCTTTTCAACAGAATCGTCACAGTTTTTGACCAATATTCTCATCATCATCATCAACGTCATCATTATTATTATTATCATTGTCATTATTATTATTATTTTTAAGTTCATTATGATTATGTTTAAGGCTTTGTAACGAAGACCCCAAACTTCAGCTGATGCAAATATCTGCCCGCAGGCTCAAACCATGTTACACAGAGTGTGCATACTACAACAGAGAGACCAGAAACCTATACATTATATGTATATACACACTTAACTTAAGCATACATTGTTTAACATTTACAGGTAGTATTAAACCATTTCACAAATTAAAATAAATACAAAAATGATAAGTTGTTGTTTTATATATATATATACATACGTATATATATATACGTATATATATACTGTATATGTGTGTTTGGAAAGAAAAACACAAAAGCAAGCAAGGATTTTTAGGATTACAAACCAAATGCAAACATGATCACAACAATACGTCGACCTTTACCGGCATCGGCCACAGACAAGGGGAAAAGAGCTTAATCGGACTGGTACCCTTCAGGGCTATTGCACAGCCAGAAATAAAACTTCCTCGTTAGACTCCGAAAAGACTTTCTCTCTTTTGAAAGTGCTTTTGAAGTTTTAATCCTCAAGATTTTTATAAAGTTAAATCATATTTTGATAGTATTTTCAGTTATCCTGCAATAGGCAATGATCCATCAGGATTGGCTGCTAATATTCATTCATTCATTCGTTGTTAGTGACAGAGTCTGTCATTCTACTGCTGTACTTCAATTAGCTTCACATGCGTGAAGCTGCACGACAAACTATGATTGAAAGAAATCCAGCCTCCCGGTGTTGTTACACTTCTGTTTTTAATACATTTTCAGCAGATTTATTTATTTTCGGCACATCATTTCTTATTTTAAAATGGTGCAATGGGAGAAGAAGGATCAGCCACAATGAGCTACATGAGAGCTGCAGGCAATTTTTTGGCCTATTTGGGCCGCATGCAGTGAGAAATCATATAAATGTTAGTCATTTTTGGCTGACCTCTTTACTAAACTTTGCTGCACTATTACTGTAAAATGCAGTTGCTGTTTAGCTGAACGAACAAGGAACAAAATCTTAAGGATTACAACTTTTAAGACCAAAAAGCAAGGTTCATCTCAAGCCTCTGCAAAAGTTCCTTTACTACACAATTAAAAATAAAAAGTATGCACATTTCAAAGTTCTCTGCTCCACACGTACGTGTGTATGAAATCAGCCCAGCTGACTTAAGACCGCGATGCTTTAAACCTAAAAGTAAGCCAGAGCTGTTTACTGAGGTTCCTATGAGCAAGGCTTCAGCCGTGGCACCTGGAGAGAGAATTCAGCACCAGAGTGAGACTGTGACATGGTCCTGGCGAGGTCACGCTGCCCAGATTCACCCAACACTTCCCAAACACTTCCCCCTCTCTGCCCGTCTGTCTCTCTCTCCTTCCTTCCCCAGACATCTACGGTCCCCCAACGGTCCGTGCGCGTGTAGCTGACCACACATCTGAACTCTGATTCTGAATTACTAAGACCTGTTCATAAAGCACAGTGGAGGGAATGCTTGGATCCTTTTTTTGGCACCTACACTGTAGATGCTGTGTGCACTGATGTCATGCACACTGCTGCATACAAACACAAACGTATTGGTCTATAATAACCCACATGCATGCATGTGCACCTGAAACATGGCAGTTGTGCTTTAGGGAGAAAGATAAAAAGAACGTGTTATGGCCATGAGAGGGGGAGGTAGGAGATGTGTATGAAATGATGGAGAAACAAATTTAATGGCCGATTGTTCGTGTGCTGCTCCATCCAAGAATCGTGTCCACGTATCAAAGTTTCCCTCCGGGCTCCCTCAGTCTTGTGTGATGCCTCCCGTTCAAGGGCACATGACTTGTGGTTTGTCCAGGAGAGGATCTGAGGTTTGTCTTCAGGGTCTAAGTCTTTTCTGAGGTTGACTGTCAATCCTGTGGTGAACCAGCTTCGCAGCCAATGGATTACGTGTTCGTGAACTGAAGGGGAGAAAGATGGAGGAGCTGGAGGTTGAGAAGGTCGTTCCTCTTCACTTCTTGTTGGCGATTCGCCTCTTTCTGGTGGCCAGCATGTCGTAGAAGGGATCTCTGCTGATGCTAGCCCTGGAGAAGAAACCAATCAACGAGAGCAATGCAATAAATAATAAGGCCACGCGAGAGGAGGGTCTTGAGCATCTTTGATATGGAAATGTAGGCACATTTATACAAACCCCTGCCTTAACTAGACCAAAAAAAAGGAAAAAGTTAGTGCAGTGACCTAGTTTGGTTTCCATGGTTTCTGAAGAGGAACCCCCCTTCCCCAAGATTTTTCTCGGTACTCTTGTTTGCAAGAACCTCCCGCCAATTCCCTCCACCAGAACTCCGCCAAAGACGTGGCCAAACACAACATCACCGTTCTGCAGGTGCGTGGGTTTGAAGGAGGGCCAACAACCATGTTAAACATTACTGACTGTTCTGCGTCGTCCAGCTTCCTTTTTTTTCTTGGGCGATGGAAAGACGGCGCACAATGAGCGCGAGTGAGTCAGGAAGCCACTTGGACTCTACTGAGGAGCTCAGTTTCACGGCTGCTAAATCCTGTTAGCAATAGTACAAAGCAAGAAAAGGCTCAACCCCCCACTGTGGATATCTGCGATTCTCTTTGCGATGCCACGTGTTAAAGAATGAGTCCGTGTACGATGACTATCCCCCACTTTCATTCTGCTCATTGTCGCTTTCAACAACCCAATTTCACAAAACAAAAACTCCAATCCAGGCAAGGCTGCTGTGACTAATATGATACATTTTTCTCAGTTTCCATCTTTAAAACATTTTTTAAAATCTAATATTTAATAGAATATAAAACACAAATATACACCATGAATTCATGAGCCAACTTTCTCCATTGACCCAATAGGTCCAGGCTCATACAGTGAGTTTCTACGTGTTTGTGAGTCAAGATAAGCAGATAGATTTCTTCTGCGCTCGACTCCACTTCAGAGGAAGGGGAAACAGTGTATTTCCATAAAAAAGCCTTTCGTTTCCCCCAGACCCCGAGTCCTCGCGGACCCCTCTGGTAAAACACGGGCTGCGGCTCGTTAGCCTCCGTGGCTGCGCGTGTGTCAGCCCAGTTTGGAGCTGCCTCCCTTGGATAGGTTTGCTGGGTTTGCTGGCTCAGCCCAGGGGGACTATAAGCACTAACTAATCCCTCATCATTTCCCCCCTGAAAACTCTTTGAGAGGACTGTATGGAGGAGGAGGAGGAGGAGCGAGCGTTGCACTATATTACAGTATACGAGCGAGTCTGACACTGCACCATCTTCTGTGCAGAGCATCCAACATTTAGGTCACTAACAGCAAGCACTGTGTGTTTTAGCACTGTGAGAGCTACGTATTTTAGCTAATGGAAAATATATATTGATTAGATGTATTAATTTTGGTTGACATGATTTGTTTCTGTATGATAACCATATGCTTTTTTGTTGTCCTGTGTATTGGTCCCATTTATAACTATGACAAGTCATGGCATGGGTCGGTGTTGTAAAGGGTTCTCGTGTTGGCATGGAATTAATAATTAGCTGGGTTAAACGTGGCATGAAGAGAATGACGAAGGATGCCCCTGTGCATTGTTTAGGGAACTGAACCATAAAAAAAAATAACTGTAATCTTCCTCCAGTGAATGTTTGAGTATATATATATATTTTTTTTAAGTTGTGTGCTTCTGTTAAAACGGCCCAAAACGAAGTTCAGTGCAAGCAGATGAGGAAAGTGAATGAATCTGACTACTGTGACATGGTGTTTGACCCTGATGCTAAAGATACGGACTGTATAGCATCGTGTATATGAATCAACAGGCTACAACTCATATTACAAAAAAAAGTAAATGTAAAATGATTAATAGCCTTGTGTCTGTCAGGTAAATGTGATGCTACAGTGAGTTTTAGAGTTGCTGGCAGTTGCTCTGATTTACTGATTAACACTAAGAAGGGTTTTTCCCTGCACATGCAAATACACACGTTTCCCAAAATGTTGAACTATTGTGTAAAAATAAGACGTTTGATGAAATTCATATGACACATTTATGGCTTTCGGGCCTTTCTGTTGTGACTCTGAGAATAACTAGACTGATTTAGGAAATGTACAAACCTAAACAACATTGCAGGAGTATTGTGTCAAAGGAATAGTTCCAGATTTTGGGAAATATGCTCATTTCTTTCTTGCTGAGAATTAAATTAGGTAGATCGATCCCAGTCTCACATCATGGCCTAATGGCAGATCTGATTTAACTGTACTTGTGAGGGGTCTTACTTGATGGATTTTATCCACTCCTCCTTCTCCTCGGGCGTGGGCGCTGATATCCTGTACACCACGTGGTTGCCCTCGACAACACGTCCATCTGCCTCCGTCTTGCAGGCTTTGATCACCTGGCCCTTGTGATTGGGGTTATAGAGCTCGAAACAGTTCTAGAGAAAGGAAAAAGAGCAGGGCTTCGAAAAAGTGCGACGTTCAGATGAAAAGCCTTAAACGGAAAATGTATTTACGATGGGGACAAACTATAATAAGAACAGTGGCCGAAAGGGGGACGATGTATGTGAGATTTGATCTATGGCGGAGGTCTCTAGAGAAGCAACACTCACAGGTTTCCTGGGTTCCTCCACTTCTCTGATGCTTAGATTCTCCAGCGGGATGATCCCACGTGGCTCCTTGTCCTGAAGGAGAAAAACAACCAAGTGACTACGAAAAGAGCAACTGATAAAGACAAGGAGCAAAATCTACAGATCATAGAAGAAGAAGAGGTAGAAAAATAGTGAAGAATTATAACACATATAGGAGAGGGGACGTCGGAGTCATGTCGAACCCCAACACAGACTTGTCAACAAGTAAAACAAACGCCCATCTTGTTATGAGACTCACTGTTGTGTATTCAAAGTAGTAAAGGCAGTTGTCCGTCAGGATGAACCACCTCCTCTTCCAGGTTTTCACTCGGCCCCCTGTCAGGAAGAGGAAGAGGAATAAGGACGTGACACAAAGGCCACAGTGACAGACTGGTTGTCTCCCTTCAGGAAACAGAGCAGGGACGTAGCTCTCATTAATGAAGCCGGTCCGCAACCGCTCTGTTTTTTTCTTCTGCTTGTTTACTTGAAAAAATAGACAAATATCATAAAGAGAATCAAATCTTTGGATTCTTCTGGAGTTACTCTTATAAAGCATAAAACCAGACGAGTGCTTTTTACATTATTGGCTTCACGTGTCTGTTCATCAGCTGTTTTTCAAGTTACTCTGCAACAAAAGCCCAAGTGACAATTAGACACACACATGCTTAATACGCAGGGCAGTTCATGCCGCTGAAAGGTCATTTAGCAGGTTTGTCTGAGTTTTCTTTGACCAGTGCCACATGAAGAGGAACGTTTGGCATTAACGACATCCACTCCTAAATCTTCGGGTTTGTATTTTTAAAGAATTTAAATTACTTTGTACCGATCTGTTTCACTTTGACATGTAAGATTCTTTTTCTGTGGACCAGTGTTGTAAAAAAATATGGAAGATTAAAAATGGAATAAGTACTTTTCACAGGCTAGTGTGTGATTTCATTCAACCACCCCTCTTTCTCCCAACTTTTAGCTTTGGAGTCAAAAGATGACTCACACAGCTGATAAATTATTACTAACTTTGCCTATTCATTTTTAAAGCTAACAGGATACAACCTTATTAGCTCTCAGAGGAGGGGAGAAAACACCGCTTGACATGAACCCAACATGGCACCTAAAGCTCCCCTGCAGGAACATGCATGCACGAAACCGACACACACACACACACACACACACACACAAAATCCAGTTCACCACTTCACGTGTTAATTTGTGCAAACTACACCGCAACAAAGCAAAGAGAAAGACCACGAGCACAAACATCCGACATGTTGGTCGGAAGCTAAATCAAGCCTCGATTACACGCATCTACACACGAACACGCAGATAAAAATATGAAGCACTTTCTGATGATTTCCTGCATTGATGTGCGTATGTGTGTGCTTTGACCTTACATTCCGGAATTTGTTCCTCTCAATATTACCCGTCCCTTTTTGTCACAACACTTTTCACTGCAGCGTTTCCTTCCTGTTTGCGTGACTACAAGGGCCACACATAATTAGAAAAGCTCCCAGTTCCGTACATTTCAATAGACTCTGGCTATTGAATTAGTGTGGTCAAATTTCCGCTTGACAAAAAGAAAGATTTGCTAAAAATGGCATTTATTCCTTCACATCCTTCAGGGTTTATTTTTAGAGTCAAATTAGAAATTTTATAGTGAGAACTGGTGCGGGAAATGGCTTGAGGGAGGAATTGTACTAGAGTGTAATCACGTTAAGTCTGTAAGCCACAACGGGGCTATTTGCATATGCACTCACTAGTTTCATGAGACTGCAGAGACGTTACACAGAGTAGAAGGAATGTGCAGGTCAAAGCCAGGTGTGTGTGTGTGTGTGTGAGTGTGTGTCTGTGAAAGGAGCTATAAACTTTATAACCACCAGGTAGTTTGTCCTTTAACCTTTGACAAACAGCATCCAGGATACCGCGCCGTTAAACTGAAAAGTAAAAAATTAAAATAATCCAGAAAGGAATCAAATGAAAGGTGATAAGATGCTGCACAGGTGTGTAAAGACAGACGGAAAATGTGTCTTTTATGTGGTGTGAACTATGGAGCAAAGTCCAAATCCAAAACACATGTAAATAAACTGAAAAATGTGGCAAAAAAACAAAACAAATTAAAAAAAAGACAGTTTACTGTATTATCTCGCTGGGAAAGTAGAACCTACAAATTCCTGGCAAACACATGCACACATTGCATTCCTTTCCCAACTACATTACAATAAAGGTTTTAATGGTGGCCAGATGTGTGAACAATGTATAAGCACAAAACCATATAAATATTTTCTCACTCGAGCCCGAAAGGCAACTCAGATTGCGGATAAGTAAATAAAATGTTCAGAACACCACCCGGGTAGTTAAAGGTAATTAGTTAAGAATATTTCATTTATCGCCTAGATAATATAAACGTTTTTTTTAATATTTAGAAAAATGTTTTGCTCATAAAGGCAATAACCATTAAAAATCAAGCATTGATTGGGATTAATATTTGTCACTGATAAACAGCTCTCATGTTTAAGCTTCTGCACTGGGGACGTGTGCAGATAAATGTGCTACTAAAGATAATATGTTCACATGTTTGGCCAGTGTCAGCTCAGTGTGATAAAGCAACGTGGACACTTATGTCCATCTATCAATTCTCTATACGCGATTATCTTTTGCAGGACGTGGAGTGGAGTCCAAAGGACACCTGAAGCTCTCGTGGAAGGCAAACCCGACCAAATGAGGTAGCTACGGTTTCTGAGACCAGACAGTAGTTTTTTGCTGATTGGAGTGTTATGTATATCTGTGATGAAGGTTTTCTATCTCATAGTGGACAAACGCTGACCCTGAAAATTCTGTCTTTGTTCAGACAAACCGACTTCTCACACTTTGACGTAGTTTTGATGTCGTGTTTTTTCACTATCTCAGTGCTGTCCTGTAAACAAGATTCTGCTGGAAAATTGATTAATTTGCTTGTGCACGTCTGTGGTGAGTAGATCAAATCCTCCTGAATGTCACTGGAACATCTGCTTCAGTGGATAACATTCAAGAACATCTGACCTTTTGTATAAAGGCTTTAGTAAAGTCAAAGTGCAGAATTTCATATACTGTTTCTTAATTTTTCATATCATAAATTCATGTGTCTCAAAAACCTTAAACTTTCTGCATACTCCCAGATTTACATGAAAATATCCAATGACTGATGTGGCCTCAGAGTTTTAAACCCCACTGTAGGTGACTATGAGGCACTGTAGAGAAATTTGAATAATAATAGTATTATTTTTTATTCCCACATGTATCTAAAATCTACGGCACAATTATACACATTTATATATAATGTATGCCCTGACTAAATCACAACTTCTGATATTTGACAGGCTGTAGAGTTATAACTATTGATCATCTACATTACAGACGTATAAATAAATAAATACAAAGTGTCTAAAACACGACTTATTAACTCTTAACATATTTAAAGACTGATGGCTCCAAAATGGACATGGACAGATGCGAATAAATACATTTAACTTTGGGAATTAGGTTTGTGTCGTTTATAAAACCTTGCGTTCGGAAGAGCATCACTGACAACAAGCTCTGTCCTGCTGTTGAAGTTCTCACTCACTGGTTGTAGAGAGTAAAAACCCAACAATAACCAAATAAAGTCATCCAGGATGTCTTGCATTCCCTCAGCAGGGGAATGTGCAGAGACACAGACTAACCTAATTTGAGGAGCCAGCCCTCTCTGTCTGGATTGAAGAACGTGTGGGTCAGGTCGTTCCCATCATCCTCCGGGATCTTAAAGGGTTCGCTCTTGATACTGTCGTATAGATTCTGCGGGAAGAGGCAGACAAAATCAACTTTGCATCCAAACATTCATCCCATTCTTTCGATGAGCAGCACATGACATAAAGATGACATTGACAGATTTCATTTTAGCATCAAAAAGCGAGACGGTGATTTACACCTCAATGACTCAGTGTTTTTTTCTACTTAAATGAAGCCAAGGGCATTTTGGAGCAGACATTTACCCACACTGTGTGGGCACATCCACTTGTTTTTGTGTCTTTTTCTTTGACAGATTGCAAAGTATCATTAGCATCTGTATCGAGGGGGAAGATCTTTCCGTGCCGAGCTGCGATGTCTCACTTAGCGAAGCATGACTGCTTCGAACTGTGGAAAATCCTTCCTTTAAGTTTCTCTTTTGTGTGTTAAATCATAAAAGAACATCTATTGAAGTGCTGCTTGACACTTTTAATTGCTGAAGTTTAATTTCCATATGTTTTACCAACGCGATATTTCAAGCTCGCTCGACGTCGGACACATTTTTTAAACCTAATGAACTAATACATTCAAAGCTCTCACCCTGAGTAGCTCCTCCGGGAGGTCTCCCCCCTCATTGATCCCTCTGTTCATTGAGATGAAGCGCTCCACGGGGGGCTTGTCTCTGACATTGGGATTGTGCAGGCTGGTGTTCAGCATAATGATGGCAAATGATAGGACATAGCAGGTGTCTGTGGAGGTAATTACACACAGTGTTACTGAGTAACATAAAATACAGCAGAGGCCTGTGTGTGTGTGTGTGTGCGTGAAAACACTTTTCTTTGATAGAGTTTGTGGATTAGTGAGGAAATTATTATAAATATTGATCTTGTCTCACATAAAGCAGTTTAGATAATTTATACCATAACATCAACAGACATTTTCCTTGATATGATTTCAAAACATCTAGTGGCTGCATACAGTTTAACTTTTAAACTCTTTACTATAACAGTATTATACAATTTCATAACAGCAACGGTGTTGTGTGATAAATTAGACAGTAATTCATCGACAGATTTTCTCACCAACAAAGATGTTAGGACTTTATCTAATAAAAACGGAATTTAATCAACAAAAAGGTCCACACTCAGGGACACACACACCCCAAGGCCATGTACCAAAGAGTGTCCATGCAGTCATGGAAACACGCACACACACACACACACACACACAACTCCATGATCCACTGCTCCTGTGACTCCACATCATCATAACTCCCACTTACCATTCTCCACCTCATCCATCCACACACTAACTGCCTCAGTCAACATCTCTTGTGCTGTGATTTAAGACCCCAAGCACACAGATCCTGAGAGATGACCAATAACTAAGTCTGGGTGTGTCACCGCTGCTGCGCCACATCAATATTCATGACCTGGGCTTGTCACCACTGTCCTCCTTAGCACTTGCTTGGTGAACACAGGAGCAGCAGACGACGTGCAACGGGTCAAACCTGCACTAATGACCACTATCGACCAGTGATCAATTTCACTGGCCCTGGTGGAGACACGAATCCTCATTTCACTGTGATTAGTGAGCAAGCTGCTAACTACAGTGGGAAACAGACGCAGAGGGATAATCAGACTGTTGGCTGAGAGTATGAGAACACATGAATTCTGAGATAGCAGGTATCTACAGTACTTATAAAGCATTCATATTCTCCAGAGTTGTTGGTCACAGGCTCAAGATTTACACAGCTCAAACAGGTCCAGTCAGAAGCATTGATCTGAGGCTGTGGTGGTCTGACTGGTCCATGTTATCTGTCTTGGACTGTCTGGCTGAGTCTGACTCATATATCTGCTGCTGCTGTGTGTGTGAGTCTGTGTGTGTGTGTGCGTGTGTGTGTAGTACCTGTGGACTGGAAGACGCCAGGATTACATTGGCAGTACCTGGAGGCGAACGCCTCCATCATACGATCAATCTTCTGGGCCTCGCCAGGAAGTCTGAAGCTCCACAGAAACTGCCTGCAACAGCAGGAAGAAAGGGAGGGAAATATAATGACTTTTCATGAAATATTGATGCAAATGTGTATACCAGTAGTCCCACTAAACTACATGTGCCCCAGTTATTTATTTTGGTTAAGACAAGAAAGAGGTTTTTAGACATAAGCATTTGAAAAAATGATCCCTGAGCATTCTGGAGTGACTAGTGACTGTTTAATATGATTTAAATATATTTTTATGCAATAAAGTAGTGTGATGATGAGCAAAGGCTGGAACATAATTGTCAAGGCTACCCATTTAAAGGTAGTTGTGCAACCTTTGCAGGCCTGGCTCCTTTGATGGGTTGATGACCAGCTAGCATGCAGCTTGTGTAACACACTGGATGCTCATCTCATATCACTGTTCTCCACATCACACTGTAACTACACTCAGATTCTACAGTATATACTGGCACTACCAGAGTGCAAGAAAGACGGCTGCAGCAAAAGAATACAATGAAATGTCATGTGATTCACAATTAGTCAATCAAATATGTGAATAGAAGTCTGCGTTACTGTTAGAATCCTTTCAGTATAATTACATCTCAGCACAGGTTATTACCACGCAATCACAACTGTCCAGAGGGGTAGAAGTAAAAACTGCCACACGCTGCGTTTTGTATCTGATAAGCCTTTAAACTCAATGCTCAAACTTTAAACTTTCTCTTTACCAGCACTTGTACAGACACATTACACGTTCGTCCACACAGTGCTGTTTTTTAACGGTGAACCCACCTTAAGGCTTGTACAAGGTTGAGGTCCGCAAACTCGTGAAGCTCCACAAAGGCCTGGAGGACTTTGATGTTAAAGTCATCCCTGGGGGAGAGGAGGGACACATGACACACATTTACATATTTACACTGACGGAAACTGCAGTTTACAGCCCTAAATTCACGTGTTGTGGGGGGGGGGGGCAGCACATGTCACAGCACCAGCCTCAGAGATAAAGCTACTGTGTGAGCCTTGCAGCACAAAATCCCTACTGTTTTGATAGGACTGTCCCCACTGATTTGCCCTTGATAAGAACCACATGTCTGCTCAGTTATTTCACAGGCATAGTCTGCTTCATAAATCCAGACTACCAATTTCCTGGGGCTTCATGTGTACGTCTGAGCACATGCATTGAAGATCTGACAGAGAGATGGGGAGGGGAAAAGGAAAGGTGGAAGAAAACAGATGGAAAACTAAAGAGCTCACCGTTCTCCTAAGTAGTCCCCGATGACGGTTTTGTTGAGGCCCTCGCCTTTGTAGAGGAACTGTGCAATGTCCTCTGGTGTGTTCTGGAGAAGATCGTTCTCCAAAAGAAACTGGATCCCCTTAAAGGAAAAAAAGCAGAGAGCGGGAATTAGGTCTGTTTTAACAGCCCTGATGGATGTGACATCTTAAATGTGACAATAAAAAGGCTCAATTCAACAATAACGGATTTATCGATTCTGCCGAGCAGTTCACTCAGGCCCTGACCTTTTTAGGGTCCATGTTGAACTTCTTCCTCCCCATGGCGATCTGTTTATTCCTTTGTGTGGTTTTGCTGCAGTGGAAAACACACACAGACAGTGAGAGTAGGAGTGTGTTGTTGTCTCCAGGCTGGTGTGTTCCTTCACTAGGTCAGTTTGTGATGGGTTTGTTTATCTACCTCTAACAAGTGGGAGTCAAACGAAAATAATAACTAGAAATACTTAAAAACCTCATTCCATGTGTGTTAGTATCAACTCTACAGCTTCTTGTGCATCTGTTTATAACCCTGCAGCAATTTGGAAGAATATTTCCCGTTTTAATGTTACTTTTCATCAGAGCACATTTTGCATGTGATCCACAGGGAAAACTCCACCTTTGTGTGTCTGTGCATGCTCCCTGTGCTTCCTGTGAGCCCAAAATAGCCCCAAACCCTTTCCCAGCTGCACCTGAGACACACACACACACACACACACACACACTCACGGCCTCACTCCATCGCATCAACCAATCCAATGAAAGCCTCTGTATACTCCACAAACTGTTGGGCTAATGTTTAGTCGAGGGACTGTCATGCTTAACTCCCCAAACAAAAGGGGATTAACACACACAAAACGACAGGTGTGAGGTGAAGAGCGGAAGCAACTACTGTATATAACTGAACGACTTATTAAAAGAGCACAAGAGGGAAAATAAAGAATGAACCTGAAACAATCCGTTTGAAAATTTGATCTTTCATTAATCTTTAATAAATAGTCATTTATCAATTACCACTTGTGCACTACATATCTTAGAGGAGACGGTACAGGCAGTGAAATTCAGCTACACTCACCTCTCCCCCACACAGGTTAGCTGCTCGATCTCAGTCATCACCTCTGCAATCTCGAACTTCAGCCGCTGCAGAAGAGAAAACACTGTTTTGTTCCATGTACCAGAATTTGTGATTTATTAACATCTAATAAAGAGATAGGAGAAGACAACATGGTGCAGCACTAAAACTGCAAGTGAAGAAAGACCTTCAGGACCAGATGCAATTTAAACGCAAAGATCCTCCGAATGCTGGATGATAAGGTCATAATGAATATTACCCATAGTAGGTAGCTCAAGAGTGGAATCAGAAGCAAAAGACAATCTATGGGAGTAATTTTCCGATGTTCACGCCAATATATATGAAATGCCAGATATGTAAACGACTTTGCAAATTTGCTCACTCATTATTTTTAAACAATTTGATAATCATAAGAAGACCAAGTCCTACTTTCCGCTGCGGCAACAAATAAACCGCCATTCATGGGTAAGTACTCACTTCGATATCATCCAGAAGCTCTTTTTTCCTGCGCCGTATGTTCGACAGCTCATCTCTTTCCTCCAGTGACAGGTCCTCAGGTACTGGAAAATGCAGAGAAAAGGGAAAATTAAAGAGAGCGAATGTGTGTGTGTGTGTGTGTGTGTGTGTGTGTGTGTGTGTGAGGGAGCTAAAGAAGGGCAGGGTTACGAGGATGGATTAAATTAATTCACCTTCCGACCAGCCAGCCAGAGCCACAGGGATTTAGCTTGACAGTGCATACCTGCTCAATGAATGCATCCTCAAGACATTACTCATGACCTGAATTAATACACTTACAGACAGCAGCAGCATCGCATTCTCAAACCTAGCTGGACTGAAGCAGGGAATAGGAAGGCCTAGAAATTCAAAATTTAAATATGGCATATTTGGTTTTTCCCGTAAACAGACTTAGCCACTCATCTTGTACATTAAATATTAACCCGTCACCCTGACGATCAGATAAAAAATAAAGTTTTAGTAAACTTACTGGAATCACTGGTAGGTTTTTATTAAACCCATGTGTGACTTCACAGTATATGGTAAGTGTTAGGTTACACAACAAGAACTTCATTCAAATCAAATTCAAACTACAGACACTTCCCTGCAGAAAAACTGATGATTTACATACACAACGCACACACACACACACACACACACACACACACTCACTGTGCATCTGCAGAGACCTTCCCCTTAAAACACTGGCTTTCCGAGGCCTCATTTGGGATAATTACTGTAACACTGCAGAGGGAGTGCGGCACATCACGCAACATGTGCGTTTTACTGCATACGCTCACAAACAGCCTGTACACAGGTGAGGTCACGCCACACATGTCATGCATACAGAATTTACATTTCACACACACACGCAACACTATGCTGTACCGTGAAGGTTCCCTGAGCCAACTGCTTATCTTTCATTTAACCGTGCCACGTCAACCTCTCCCCCCCGAACCCCTCGGAGGACCTCCCCCTCTCTACTCCACACATCAGAAAACAGAAAAATCCATTTGAGAGTGAGATGACAGGAAGTAGGTCATTTCACATGGAGCTATACCAGACTCACACACTCCCCCTCTACCTCTCTTTTTGTCCGCTTCCACCCCAGTGCTTGAAGTGGGGGTGAGAGCAGATTTAAATCCCCCAACTGAATCACAGCGCTAAGCAGCTTTGCAATTCAGACCGTTTTTAGCCCCCGACTGTAAATAATAGAAAAAGAAAAAGTAAAGTGAGCTTCTCTTTATCTGCCTGCTGGATCTCTCTCTCACACTCTCTGAATCAATGCCTCTCCGACGTCTTGCTCTCCAAGTGTCAAAAGCAACACGGACCGTTAGGTTATTATGTTCCGAGGGCTCGAAGCTCGTGTTATCACAGGCGAGCATCCAGTCGGGAGATCAGGGATCCAGATGTGGGGTAGTGGGCTCCTTTATCTGTATCACTAGTGGGAGAGTGAGACGTGATCTACAAGCCTCCTGAAGACTAAACTATAAAGGAACGTAGGAAAGATAGAAGTAAAATTATCATACAAAGGTGAAAAGTGGGTGGGATGGTAGGTGGGTATAAATACATCTGTGGTCTGTGCAGTTAAATGATGACTCAACTTCGCTTAATCAAGATATTAAAAATAGCTGCTTTAAGATTTTAACACTTGCAAACTTCAGACTACATGATTAGACGATGAGTCTTTTTATAGTTTTATCACGATACAAACGGTATTTATAAGTTTTCTTAGCGGCATGGAAACAGCTGCAATTAACATCGCTGCTACTGATTTAATTAAGTTACTCCACTTGCCAAGTGGCAAGATGGGTGGAAAAAAGCGGATTTGTTTTTCCCCGTGTTTTTTCTTCCCGTTTTCTTTTGTTTGCGTTGTTTGTCCTTGCGGCGTGCCCAGGTAGAATACAAAGCAAATTCTAGAAGTCAGTGACAAAGTCAGTGTAAAGATCTGTGGCAGCACAAATCGAAAGAGCACGGGGCACGTTTCATGGATTGGGGCTTAAAGGAACCGTTCAACAATTTGGGAAAGATTACTCACTTCTATGCTGAGGGCCTAATAGTGTTAACTGGCCGCTCTGTCGTATGAGTGGCACCTATCTTCACATCTAACTCACAGTTAAAAAGTGAACAAGCAAATTTCCCAAAAGTTGTAGATTGTGCATGTCACACAAACGGTGTCTCTCAACTCCAAACTGCACAGACAGGGAAATACTTGAGAGTGATGCAGGAACAGATACTAGCCCACCAGACATCTTCACACTCTCTGCCTGTGCTGCTCTTTTTTCCTGGCTTCACAAAAGTAGCCTCATAAAGCCGTAATTGTGAAGCAGAGAGACCCTGCAGGCAACCTACGTCTGTAATGCGCAAAACACTCCTCCATCCCTCCTACTCTGGCTGGACGGCTTGGCTGGGCTGAAGAATAGTGCAAATTGTCTGAGAAGACGGGATCTGTTTTCGCCAACAATCCCCCCGCTGTGTGTTTTTTTGTACAGTAGCAATGTGGAAAACGTAGAATAATGTGGTATCGTTGCGAGGGGGTAACTACTTCTGTACGGCCGAGACCGTGCATCTGATGTATTATACATGAACGTCTAGGAATCTGTGAGTGTGTGCATTTCCACAGAGAGCAGGAAAAATAATCCATATTCGGTTATAGACAAACACTCTGCTTAACCCCGGACGCAGCACTACACAGTAGATTGCCGATTCACCACTCAGCCTTTTCATATTGCAACCTGCTCCCCTACTTACAATCAATAAACCCTCATAATAGGCCAAACTCGCACGCTTAGCCTTTTTTCCCCCACAGGTATTTAGGCATGCGTGGCTGACTGACTGCTACGATGCTAAACAGTTTGTCAGATTTTCCTTCCGGCGATCTCAACAGCACGTCTCGCTTTCTGGTCAACTGTGAGCGGTCGAGCCACCGGCACCTCCAGGGGTTAAGAAAAAGGTCATTAAGTTCACGAGCTAAAAGCTACAACTGAGGCAGCCCAAACACGGCGACATTTAGGACGTTTATATCAAAAGCACTTGTAATCTAAGATGTAATGAATGCATGTGATGCAATTAATGGTCCGTTTCTTATGTATTTAAATTCCGCATTTGCCTCTTGGTATAATAGTTATCGCTGTTAATGGCATTTCGACTGGATTCAGATAACACAGGAAACGCTTGTATTTGTTTCAGCATTAGTGTTAATAGTTTAATCTCATTGATCGAAGCTTCTGTTCACATTTTATTAGAGCCATATCTCCAATTTGTTTCTGCTCCTGCTGCTTCTTATTGACAGAACTCAACTTATGAATCACTCAGGGGCTTTTCAACGTGAAACAAACACAGGAAATGCATGTAGCAAAGCAAGCCAATGTTGGGAAATTCTTTCAAAGCAAACTGAGATGTCTAACTGGCGAGGGGATTTCAAACTGGTAATGGAAGATAACAACTCGAACTGTCGTAGGCGAACCACGTGCAAACCTCCAAAACCACTGCTGTTATATGGAAAACTACCTGTGGCATCTGAGCGGCCTGAGGTGTGATCAGAGCAGAGCACAGTGGAGAAACAACGAGTCTGGACTTTCTTTATAAATGGGCCTGAAATCTTAAGAATTATACCTTTATTGCTCAGGGTGTGTGTGTTTGTTAAGTCATTAATTTACACAAAGTTAAAAAACTTAATCACTTCTTTGCCTTAAAGCACTGAGGTCATTGCCAGCTTAGATCACAGCTTGTATTCAGTATAATTAGCAGTTTTTTCATGGTAAAATGTCATGACATATGTGTAACTTTAAAATTGTCATACACACACACACACATTTTCATATGTATAAATATATATACACACAGACACACACATACAGAGAGAGTCATACGTCATAAAGAGGAAACGGAGATCATGTGCGCATTATTAAAACACCAATAACAGAGAATTTCAGGCGAACTCTTGAAGCACGTCTATATAATCTCCTAACATCCTTTGTCAGAGCCAGTGATCAAAATCTGTTGCTGCGCTTGCTGTGAATAAACACAGCTCCTAATATTTGTTTGCGTAAGCGTTAAACCCACATGTTAGAGTTTTTGTCTGAGCTGCGCTTTCAACCAATCGGCCCTAAACTGGTTTGAATAAAACGTGTGGTTCCTCGATCCAGGTAGCATCTGTCCAGACAGCCGACTGTCTGATGCTTCTAGAGATCGAGGACACGCTGGCATCAGATTGAGACTGACCCTTTATTGATCACGAAGTCGGCGGCTAAGTGCCTTTGACAGCCACGCCTTTCCGCTATCCTTGGCACCAAGGGCAGTGGAGAAAATGCAGTTGTATTCTGATCCTCCTGTGTCACTGGGTGATGTTTGTTTAAGGGTCAACCTCCATGTCCACGGGGCGACTGTATGTAATCTATAGGAGTTAGGTAATCCTTATGTTTGGATTAGGTTCTGTCGCCCTTTAATCCAGATGAAAGCGAACTAGAAAGGAGCTTTCCTGGCTTGGTGCTAAGTACAGGGAAATGGAGAGTGATTCAACTTTTGAGGCTAAAGTAATTTAGTTAAAATTTTATTGACAATTCCAACGTGGGTTTATTCATTTCCAGAGGAAGACATTTCTCCACTTGTACACCAGATATATACCAGATATACCAGAGATATCATCATTCAGTTATCATTTAAATTAAAGGAAACGTTCACTGATATTGAACTTTTTTTGTCCTAGTTTATGTAGGACATGTACATAAATGCCATTTAACTTCTCTCCTGACTTCCCAATAAGAAAATACTTTTCTGCTTGCAGATGAAAATTGCCTCCTTGTGACATCACTTGGAGGAACCTTCAGTTCAGATTATGGAATCTCGTTGCTCAAACTATGGAGGTTGTAATTAAGGCCAACCTGCTTTTCTAGAGCTCCTCCAGATGACATCATCTGAAGTCCTAATAATGAAAAAAACCTCCTCCAGGTGATGTCATCCGGAGGAGTTTCTCAGCCAGAAGCAGAGAAAGATTTTCAATATAGGGAAGTCGGAGGGAAGTTCATTAGCATTAATGTAGATTTACACCTAAACTAAAGTCATAGAAAGCAGGTTGAAAACTGTTTTTTCTTTAAAAGTATAAGCAAAGCAACATATTTATTGTATTTTACACTTCGGTGCTGCACTATACATTTCATTTATCCGTTTTCAACAGCCAACACGCGAGACTTCTACACGAGCAGCATTAAACCATCTCGATATAGCTTGTGAGGGCCCTTTTGACAGCGATGTGGAAAGAACTGGCAACAGGCAGATCATTAAACTGCAGCTGGTGTGGAGGCTGAAATTAGTCTGGGACAACTAAACCAATTACAGAAACGCAATAAAGCCAACATCCTTTAATCAAATAAATCTCAAAAGGTGCAGTATCTTTGTTTTCAAATCATCTCATCAGGGGAGTCACTTGTGTGTGAGTGACAATCCTAACTAAGACAAGTAACAGAAACAGAACAGAGAACAGAGTCGGTGAAACACTTCCTGACTTTCACCAGGCTTGCGGGGGGACAATGGAGGGGATGTTTGCTGTGATTAGGACCACTGGGCTGGTCTCCCCGTAACAATAGCAACCACACAAACAGGTTGAGGCCGTTCCCACCACGGACTAATTAGTGAGCACTTACACAAGTTCACAACAAGCCAATACCAGCCTGCGGTGTGGCTGCTGAAAATATGTGCAATTATAAATGGTTTAAAATGATCTGAGGAAGCCTAGAAAAGAAAGACTGACAAACAAATCCCTGAAGGTCTTGGATTTATGATGAGTATTAGTTCCTTTCATGTTAAAACATGAGGCATCTGTGGGGAAAAATAGGAACCTAGTGTTCTCTATACATACCACATCTCATTTTCCTCTCTCCAGTCCCCGAAGCGACGGACATCCCATCAGCGGAGGTGTGTGTTTCCTTTCGAGGGTCAGTACTCGGAGTACCAGCACTGCTGCTGGCAGCCGTAAGATCCTACACAGCTTTTAGCAGCCTGTTTCCCGCTCATGTAAGCTGCAATTGTGGTAGGTGTGTAGTAATTGTTTCCCCCCTCAGCATTACTCCTACTCACAGCTCTCAAATGGGCACAGACTCACAAGAACACAAGCACAAACACACACATGCACACACTGACAGTCTCTCTGACGGTTCCTGCCTCTTGACAGATGACAGTAGTGGTTTGAAAATAGCCCACATTCCTCCTACTGCAACCGCCTTGTCTGGTCCAACCAGCTCTCAACACATCTGCACTGGTCTCGTTGCTTCTTTTCATCAATTTCTCTGCATTTTTTTCTTTCGGGTTCCAGTCGTCTGCTCCCACCCCTCTGTTTTTCACAGACATTAACGCTCAACTCGAATATCAGCCCTTCGAATACAAATCAAACGGTTAAAGAGCCCATCTTCTGTTCACGGTGCCGTCTGGATGTTAGGTTAATGATGCAGTTTGAGTCCTGTGCTTGACACTCGGTTTTAATACAGGCGACTCGCCTTAAGAGCATAAGGTGAATTACAGATGTTCTCAACTGTAATTTGAAAGATCATCTGCTCAAGTCCTCTGGAGACTGTCCACTTCACACTGTCACTTTAGAAATACCATTATAAAGTTTCACTGTCGCTACTGCACACATGAGATTTGGGTCAAATTTTTTTACTCCACCAGAAGACTTATTTGCTGCATATTTCTGTTTATCTAAAAAAAGAGTTTGGCCAAAATCTTCTTATTCATAACAGTTGCTATCTTCAAAGACGTTTTCCCTTCACATTAATAAAAGACAGAGCATTGGCAAAGTTTCCCCATCTGCCTCATGATGCTGGATTCAATCATGATGATTTCGAACATGAATAACAAAATTCTGATTTACGCTTTTATTTTTCTAGGAAAACAAATGTCTACAATGGAATTTCACAACCGGCCAAACAAATGAACAAGACAGTTCACTAACAGATGTAAATCCTGGTAACTTGTAAATCTTCCCCATCTACCTCTGGCTGTTTTAATTTAACAAACTTACTGTTCCAGTCTCGGAACAAAGACAAGAATCAGAGCATTAGAACAAGTGCCTACAGCCTGACCCAAAGCAGCTGACTGTCAAGACTGACCTTGCCATCTCCTAATCTGTGATGAAGAGGCTGAAATTTTTCACCATCATGTGGACAAAAAAAAAAGAGACAATTTCCCACGAGTCTCTACAGGAAGGAGTGAAATAGCTGAAACCTTTCAAGTCTTTCAAGTACGGCGAGTCACGTTAAACCACGTTATCCCCTTGATGTGAAACGACTGATAAGACACCTGGGGCCAGGTGCATACAACTCTGCATAAATGTGATCAGATTCATAATTATTTCATCAGATTTATGTAAATGCTCTGCATCATTGTAGGAAAAGGACACATGTCCATGAGGCCCATAAAAATGCCCCTAAACATCAGTTTGCATATTAATGCTGGTCTCCGTTATACATTTATCTCGATGAATTTATGTAGGTTTTTATAGACTTTTATTGCCCAGAAAACCACGTAAAATGCAACTTAACTCGTCTCTTTGCACTTTTTGTTTGTCTTGAAGAAATGACTGAATATTTTCCAAGTTTGCAGCAGTCACTTGTTGTTAGCTCTTATCTCAGAAGAGACATCCACAACATTCTCTTTATGAAAATTAGATTACAAGGAAAAATCAGAGGTTACATCAAACACAACATGGCCGTTTGATTCTTCAAAGCCTCAAAGGCTCTTAACACAATCCCTTGAAGGAAGACAGTCTATTCACAGAGCCACTAGTCACAGTCACTTATTCATGAACGAATGCGGCGTTTGCCAACTTTCACTCTATCAGAAACGTTTCCTCTTCCCCTCGGATTTGAATAACAGCTTCTGATTGGTTTATTTTTGGGCCATCATATGTTACGATCCTCAGACAAATTAGTTGATTAGTTTTGGCAGCAAATTCTCTTCTGGTTTTCAATCTTTGCTTAATTATGAGCATAAGGAGGAGATGGTCTTTCATTATGATATGAAAAAGAAAAAATTAGGACATGTAAAGAAAGGAAGATGCTAAGATTTGCAAATCACACACACATTTTAAATAAAGATTTGTATTTGGTCGGACATGTGCTCCTTTGGAAGTTTGGCAGCCACACATCTTGAGAAAGTTGGGACAGAGGCATGTTTACCACAACAGTTTTAACAACTGTTTTACTTTTAAAAGACATTTCTTTTTCCGTTCTGGCTTGACGCAGGATGTCAGCTGCCGAACAATTCAGAGCCTCATTTGTTACAGTTCTTGCCTCATAATATGCCAAATGTTTTCAGTGGGCGACAGCACTGGAGTGCACCTGGACTCCAAGTGTGGAGACATGCTGTTGTAATGTGCACAATGCAGTTTGACATTGTGTTGATGAAATTACCAAAGCCGTCCCTGAAAAAGAGCCTATTAACCATGTCACCTACTATCGTGGATGCTTTGAACCGTGCGCTACGGTCCTTGTCCTCAGCCAAAGGTCTTTTACACTGATGAAATCCTCAAAAACGAGGTTTTATAGAATTATGGTGCTCGCCCCATCCTAATTTCTGTCAGACTATTTTAATTCCAATTATGACACTTCCGTGATGTGAAATAACTGTAAGCTGTGAGATGTTTCACTTTAAACATTCATATCTTTCTACAATTTCCAATGAAAAAAGGTTTAAATTATTTGCAAATCATTCCATTACATTTAGTTACATTTTTCAACATAAATGAGGACACCTGTTTGCCATGTACTGACTGCAGAAATGGACCTTTTCTCCATTTGGAGACTTTTCCCCAAGACATTTAAATGAAAATTGTTTGACTGTGATAGTAAAGCTTGTCTAGACGAGACATTTCCTAATTGTCTAAGGAATCCACCGTTAGAAAATAACACCCATCTTTCTTCATAACTTTCTGTTTACTGGGTGGACAGCAGTAATAACAGCACTTTCCACATAAAGTCACCTTCCGCTTGCACGACTAATCACACGACAGACTGATCAGTGGATGAGGCAGGTTCCAACCCAATGAACCTAGTCGCCTTCCAGGAAGTCACAACTCAGTGATGAACTTTAAAGTGATAAAACCGAAAACAAATGTCTGCTACACAAGACTAATCCTATGTTTTAACAACACAAGTTTACCGATAGCAGTGTATGTTGGCTTCACTACTTTGGTCCAAGTGAAATATCTCAAAAACAACTTATGATGGGTTTAGCTCAAGTGAAGCCTCAGACTGTAGATGGCCGGGCTGTAGACTCTTAGGGCCCCGACACAACAAGGTGACAGTCTCCTATTAGAAAACAGGGTGCCGGGGGAGTTCCCATCAGGCGTATCCCGCACTGTTGGCCACCCGCTGGCGACTTTTCAGCACATTCAGCATGTTGAATTAGTGCTGGTCTGTCAGAGGGAGATGCCACAGTACTAATACCACCAGTATAATTTCAGAGTTTTTGTCAGACATTTCCTCAGTTAGAAGCGGTTTTAAAGCGTCAAGAGTGGTGTGAAAATAGTAAAGTGAGCAAACTGTAAAGGGTCATAGGTAAGACAGGTAAAGAAAAAAGAGGAGTTATAGTTATGTTGAACAAATGACACTTTATGTGGCTACATCGTAATGACATGTAGTTTGAACTTTAGTCCTAATTGAAAAAGATCCAATGGTCCCAATAAATAGTCAGCTAAGCAGCAAAGCCATCTGTCAGGATATAAGAAGCCTCCTGAACCTTCGGGCTTCAGCGAGGGCCCCCACAGTCCTGAGTGACTCACTCAGGAAATAACTCTAGTGTCTCATCAGCCCACAGTCTGATACGGAGGCTCTGAGCAGACAAGCAGAACTCGCACGTGACGGGACAGAAGCACAGGCTGTTTATCCTGGGTTCGAGCTTAGACTCTGGAAAGGAGCAGTGCTGCAAAGATGGTGGGGAGATGCTCCAGCTGCTGAGCAGGACTCTGATTCTACTTTAGCTGTTTTTGGGAAAGCAGGAAGAAGCGGCTGATGAGGGGGAGGATTAGACAAAAAAAAAAAAAGAGTTTGTAAGAGAGTTAAAGCCTTAGCAGGATTTCTTTATTGCACAAACAATGTGGGTGGTTTCAGGTCAGACCATCACTCGCTCCCAAGTTGTGTATAAAGGGGTTTCCCAGATTCTAAGCCTCTCACTTTTTTTAAGTCTTTTATTTGAAATCTCAGTGGCTGGTTTAAAGCAAACACAGAGTTTGGATTCTTGCATCAGCTCCACAGAGGAGCAGATTCTTGTTTTTGCCATAGAGGTAGATGAAAGCTTGTAGGATGACTTTGATTGTGTAACCCATGTGGCTTTGGCAACACATTTCGACTGCGTCTCCTAAAAATATATATTTACATTCTGGTTTTGCCAAATATACTCACTGGCCACTTGATTTTAGCTTGGTGACATGGTGTGTTTTCCTGCTACACTGGGATGGAGACTGTGGCATTAAAACGATTCACTAACGAGCCCAAAGTTTGCCAGGAAAATATCCCCCACATCATTACATCACCACCGCCAGCAGCATGAATTGCTGATACCAGGCAGGGTGGATCCATGTTTTCATGATGTTATTGCCAAATTCTGACCCTACTAACTCATCAGACTGTCAACATTGTTCCAATCTCCAACACTGTCCGCTTTTTGTGAGCCCTTGCAAACTGTAGCCTCGGTTTCCTGTTATGGCACCCGGTTTTGTCTTCTGCTGCTGCAGCCCCTCTGCATCATTTTTTACACTTACGAGGTGACAACAACGCATTCAACAAGGAACAACAGATGACATCAATGTGCCAATGATGTGTTCACAACTTCTTTAGAATTCTTCAAAAAAATGTAGATCAGCAGTGTTTCCATCTAGGTTAGTGGAGCTACCGCACTTAAAGGAGATGCAAATACAGCCTAATTCATCTTCTCATTACAGCAATTGAATCATTACCAGTGCATGGAAGATTAACATTTTAAAAAGTTCTTGTAGCTACATGCTTCCTTGCCAGCATGTTTTCATGTGGATCTTAGGCCTACTCATTATTTGGTTTGAAAAATTACATCATTCTTTGTATAATCCCCAATGCTCACAGCCCACAGACAGAATAAAGAAGGAAAATCTGACGTGACAGAGATATGAAAATAGAGCTTGGGCAGACACATGAGCCGTTTCCTGCACTTCCTCTTCACATACAACTGCATAAAATCTATAGGTACTTTTGGTGTCACACATTTGATTATCAGATGTTCTCATCGAAACAAAAACAAGAACATTTGTTTCTTCTTCCTCTGAGATTCTAGTAGGGAGAGAGAGAAATGCTGGAAATCCAGGGTTTTTATAGAAATCTGCGCACACATAGAGGCTCCTGACAGTGTTCAGGCTAGTATGACAACAGATCACCAATGCACAGCTGCTGATGTTTTGAATATCACTGGCTGACATTTCCCTGTGGGAAGAACAATAATTGCTTGTTATTGCTTCAGTTTAGGTATCGACCGAGTCCATTTATGAGGAGATTAATGATGAAGCATTTGCATCATGTTCTGCTGGGCCACAATGCATTATCAAGGGACAGTGATAAAAATAGCTACCGTAAATTCTGGACTATAGAGCGCACCTAAATTTAAGCCGCCCCCGCTAAAATTTAAAAGAAATATATATTTTGTCACATATAAACCGCATCGGACTATAAGCCGCCAATATCCAGGCTGAGAAATAATATCTGTTGTATGCGCTCCTACTCATTGTTCACAGTAGGCATGAGGATGTTCTGTGCGCTGTTTTACCGGCATTACGGTAAAAAGTGCGTTTACGTGTATGTGTGGCTGAATGTACAGAGCCGACAAAAACGTCCTTGTTATAATTAAACGGCTTGTTCCATAGCCAAAGGAGAAGACGTCTCTTATTCTTCACGAATTACGCAGGAGTTGCTGCGCTCAACAAAAGATTTTGTACCATAAGTGTTTATTCATACACCTGAACCTGAATGGTGCCTGTAACACGGCAGTAAAAGTGCTGATGTTTGCTGTTGTGCGTCTTGGGTTGCATGCGCTAAGAATAAAAACTGGCGCTTCTTTGTTTGCACTGACTTCCATCTACAGCGCCCATCTGAGGGCTGCAGAAAAATTCATAGAAAAGCCGCATCTCTGTAAAAGCCGCATGGTTCAAAACGTCGGAAAAAAGTAGCGGCTTATGGTCCGAAAAATACGGTAAATGCTTTTTCAAAGGTTAGCTTCAGTGCATAACGTCACTAAAGATGACGGAAGGCCTGCATGACAGAGGTCGACCAACAGATTAAAGACATGTGTGAAGGAACCTGTGCCTGAGAGCTGCTGTAAGATCTCACCCTCAGAGATGCCCCGAAGCCCACTTTGCATGAGTGTGTGCGTGTGTGTGTGAGTGTGTGTGTCACGACCCAGTCAAAACTGCATCAGACGCTCAGTCATACACAATCATCATCTGTGGGAGCGCTGACACTGATGCAACATGAGTTATGGGTTCAGACAAGGAGAGCAAGTGTGTGAATATGTATGTGTGTGTTTATAGTGGTACAGAGGAGTGAAAGCACCACATGCATGTCGACTGCCACAGTCCCTGTTGAAAGATCCGGTTATTGATGCCTCTGTGGTTCCTTAAGGATCTGGTCACCCTGACCTAGGACTGTAAAGGCCATTCATTTTGTATTTCACTGTCGTCACCAAAGGGACGACAGGCAACATGCCTGAAAAAACCCATTGTCACTCACAAGTGGAGTGTCAAACTGTCACCCATATCGCTCCTCACTTCATCCCCTCCATTTGTCTGTGCACGGACAAGGCTAACAGGACTCACTAATCCTACATGTGAGCATAAATGCACACACCATACTCGGAGACCCACTCACAGTCATGCATGCTCACAAATGCATGTTTACATACACACAGATCCACAAGTGAAACAGTGAAAGTGAAGCCGCACAGGGAATAAACGGCTGGATTGAGCTTTGCACCACTAACCTACTTTGAGCACCTGACTCTACACGCTGTTCCACTGCAGCATCAGACTCTCTTTGAATCTGTGCCACTGCTGCATGTCTCAATCTCCACCTCTCTCTCCCGTAAACATATACAAACTGACTTACTGTACAAACACACTCACAATCACGCACACACGTGTATATACACACTGACAGTTTGCTCAACAGACCGTGTGTCACATGGTCGTCCTGTGACACACTCTTTGCAGCATTCCTTGTCGGAACGCCGCTGCCATTCTCGGTAGCACAGAGCTGATGATGGGGAATGTGGAAGCAAAGACTGTGCGACTGCAACAACCTCAGCCAGCGGTGCAGTCACAGCTCATCCTTTCTCCCAGTGATAGAAGAATGAATTTTGCATGATGCAGCAACATCTTACAAAAACGGAATAGGGGGTAGTGGGTGGAAACATGCACATTTTGCAAAAAAAAGAAAAAAAAAAGAAATGCAAACGTGTGGCAAAGGCTGGGGATGTGCTGTGGTAGTTTACTGACACATTGACCCCCTAAGTGAGTCAGTGACTGTTACAAATCCTTTCTTAAAAGCTGAGTTGGCATTGGAGTGGCAGTGCCACAAGCCCCCGGGGTGGGATGGGGGAGCGGGGGGACAAGAGGGTTGTAAGAGGTTGGAGCATGGCCAGATGACACACACACACACAGACACACACACACACACACAGATAGTGTCAGTACAGGCAGATTATTTCATTTTTTTGGTTGCTGCTGTTTTTTCCCCCTAGCGATCTTACTTAACTTTTTCTTTAAGTACATTTACCAGAAATATTTACAGCCAATCAGGTTGGACTTGGTTTTTCAATGTTTTGGACAGACCAGGATTTGTTTTTAAAAATCTAAAAACTATAAAAATAAATGTGAAAGACACCGTAAAGCACATTACAGGATAAAACACTACAAACAACTATAAGGATGCTATCTGAAAGAATTGTTGTATGTTGTTTGCTGGAAATTAATGATTCACACAGGAAAAGACAAATGGGCTTGAGATCGAAAGTGGAAACAAATGATAAAAATTTTAAATTTGAAAATGTGGACCAGAAGTAAAAAGGATTAAAGGATTACACAAACAAATAATCAAACTGTTTAAAATTTGAAAATAGAAATGAGAACTGACAACTGCATGTCTGAAAATGTTGTTGTTTTGTACATCACAGAAATTGGCAGCATTTGCTGTAATAAGCCAAAAGCATGTCAGCGTTAAAAACACCATTGTGTGTATTTTAGAGTGTGAACATTGAAAGTACTGGCACTCAAAGGGGGATACACCTTTTCCTGCAGCTTCAGCAGGTCAAACAATCCTTGCGCGCTTACATAACTGTCCCTAACCCTCCCTTTCCTGTCCACTGTGCTCAGCCTTCTTTTCCGTTTTCTGAGAGACCTGAACCACACACACACACACACACACACACACACACACACACACACACACACACACACTTTTATAACAGCCCTGAACTAAGACAAACAATGGACCAAGTGGAGCAGTTCTGAAGTTCTCTGCCTGAAATCCATTTTAGCACATGGCTTCAGACTCCTGGGACGTTTAGCCAGCTCCAATTTTTTCTTCCAAAGAGGAGAAAAATAGTTCAATTTGCCTCACACACCCCACAGCCCCCCCCCCATGATCCCAATCTATGATTCGGTGGAGCAGTAGACCTTTACTGCACAACACCGTCTGTTAGATGGAGGGATACTGTCCCTCTGTTTCTCCAGACAAAAATTAAGCCTTGCCTCCAGAGCCACTTATAGTTACTAATAACTCACTTTTGGGACAAAAAAAACAATGGCAGTCCAAGAGTATTTGCGTGCATGACTCATGTTCACTTGAATCTTTGTAGATCATGGACAGAAGCAGTCCATAAAGTTGACTTCCCTATATTTCAGTCTGCCTTAATGTGAGTTAAGTTCATCTTAAACCACTGAGGCACGAGTAAGTGTGATGTGCTCAACAAGGGCCCTCTATCCAGAGCTCCTTTTGTCACCGATTAAACATTCACACGGGCTCGAACCTATACAGTAACACGGAGACGCACACAGAAGCCCGAAGTCTTCTCTATCTCCCCATCAGCATTTCAAAGTGGTTACTGAGCCGTTCTGAGCTGCACCGCCTGTGTATGACCAGCAGTGTGTGCGAGCCGCGAGGACACGGCAGTCCAAACAAAGGAAAACACACTCTTTAATAAACGGTACCACTGGTGGGGAGCAAACGAGTGTGAACGGCTTTTCAAAGCCAAATACACAAAGCTGCACCTCTATCCTATATGGGTTTTAAAGAATAAATTATTATTACTATTATTGTGGATTATTTTTCTATTGATCTAATATAAAATACACAGTAAGGTCATTTATTTTCTGTGTATGTGCTACAAAGGCCTTTTAAGAAATTAACACAAGCTTCAATAACATACACACTAGAATAACTTAGACTATACAACAGGTTGCTGTCTTTAAACTTTTACAACTTTCTCATGTTCTGCAGCACCATCCCACTGCTGCTCCCTGACATCCTGCAAGGCCGTGGTCACACAGGCTCCATGCAGACCCTCACTGCTTTTCTTAAGCCCCCTCAGGCCTGAAGTAAACATCCACAGCCTACTTGTTTCCGGAGAGCCACAGTTTTCTCTAGGTATGTGCAGTGCAGGTGAACCAGGTGACCCTCTTTGGAAAAAGTCAAACCAGAGAAAGAAAGCATTCAATCTGGTTTTATTTAAACGATTCAAGTATGATTTATTCCTCTCTTAGCCACAATACAACATGTGTAGCTGTAGTGAAAAAGCAGCTGCAAATCTACTCCAAAGACCAAAAACACTGACCCTGAACGTAACAGGAAGCTGCTGGCACTGTCCGACAGACAGCAGACGAATGACTTACGAGATCGCAGGGCCCGGCAAGTTGCGTTCATCTCTCCTCGGCTGAGCTGGGCGGCAGTGTGCCGTAACCCGGCACCTGCGCACTGAACTAACAAGTTTAAATATCTGGTTTTCACACTGCGTAAATACAGCAGTCAGTTTGCAGGCCGTTACAAGACACGCTGCCAAGCGGGTGTCTGATTCACAGCATATGGGAATCTTTTATGCAGCCTTTATTGAACACGGCGTACAAAAGTTACACCTGACTGTGGAGCAGAGGAATCAGACCTACTGTACAGTCCACGTGCACCTGAGGAAGTGTCCGTGCAAAATGAGAACGTGTTACAGTAACTCCGCTCAGCTTTGTGGGATCATGTTGGCCGACTGTCCACATTCTGTGGCAGAAAGCATCTTATTGTTGATTTCCATTTGTGTCACATAGATTAGATATGACCGGGAATCGAAACTCACGCAGAGTCTCAGGTCCCTGTGACAAAGACGGAACAGTTTTTTCTTATCGGTTCCAAACTAAGGCTACACGTCAACCAGGACGCATGTAAATTTCTTCAAAGAGCGTCAGCACAGCAGCAGGGTCATTTGGTTAGATACCAGTTAACATGCATGACCAGCGTCACAACCTCAAACACACGGTAAACAGTCAGAAGTGTCTTTTCACACTTGTGTTTTCGCATGTGGGAAGCTAAGCAGCTGCATCGGTTGCAAGTTAAATTTGACCAAACAAAGCTGTAAACGGCGTCACACTCCACTTTACCACGGCTGGGAATGACCAGACCTTTAATTCGGAAGGAGATTCGAAAGCGTGGTATGTGTTTGTGGTAATCTATCTATTTGTTAATGGGACATTTCTCTCAAAACCACAAATATCAGTCTTGTGTATAAAGGTCTAGAGTTCTCACCAGAGTCATAATGCTTCTTCCTCCGGGAACAACGAATAACTGTACAAAACCCAACAAATGTCTTGATGGCGAAAAAAAGTGCGAGGTGTCGGTTTCTTTGTCTGACAGAGAATATTTCACCCAGGTGTGAATAGAAAATGAAATTCAACATATGAGTTAGGAACAAAAAAAAAGGAAAGCGAAACCTATTGAAGGTACGATGTGGTTTGATGGATGGTTATGGATGGCCAGAGATCCTTCACCGTCCACTGACTTACAGTAATAATGACAGAACACAAAGACTTTTACTGAGAGAAACTCCTATAATACACTGGAGAATTGATTCAGCGAGCATATCTAGTCCATCGCTATTCTCCCTCTGTGTCTTTCACTGGCTGCGCTCCACAATGCATTGGACATTTTCCAACTTTGTCCTGGTGCTTCATCCCACTTTTCCCCTACACACACACACACACACACACACACGCCCTGTCTCGCTCTCTCGTTGCCTCTCAGACATCTCACCATTGCTGCTACTACGACTGCCTCACTCTTTGTGGTCACACCTTCTTTCCATCTTCACGCCTTTCTCGCTGTCTACACTCCCTTTGACACCTCAGCATCTCGTTGCGTCCGTCCCTTTTTTGTGGAATGACAAAGTGTGTGTGTGTACCTTTCGGAGAAACGAGTGAAAGGCATTGAACCTTATCCACCACCCTGCCACCTGCCCACCAGATCACAGCTCTTGTGATTGCGAGTGTTTGTGGTTGTGTGTGTGTGTGCGACAGGGATTCTGCTGTGTTTCTTCACTGTGGCAACTAGGACACCATTTATTCTTATGATTGTGACATAAATCACACTCAGACCTCTTCACGTGCACACACACACACACACACACACACACACACACACACACACACACTCTGTCTCTCCTGTGATTCTAGGTCATGATCCATCCATCCATTTTTACTGCGAACACTGCCACATGGAAGACGGAAAGATTTAATTTGTGCAAGTCTCAGTGCGTCAGCGTGCAGCCATGAATATATGAGTCAAAATGTGTGTATGCCCCCGGCTGTTGTCAGCTATCCCTCGTTGGCATCACAGCACCATATGTCTGTCTGTGGGGCCGTGCTGACGTGTGCCACCGCTGGAGGCCAGACTGGCCTCACACAGGACAATGACAGCTTTATGCCGGCGTGCCGTGCATGCAGCACTCTGGCAAATAATCACATTCTGCAGAGAACTTGTGCGACTGCATACTCCTGACTTTTGGAGGTGAGAGGACGGGAGAGATGGGAGACGGTTTGGTTGGAAACCAGAGGTTCTGACTGACATGATCACTTCTTGTTGCTAAGACAAACAACCACAAACTTATGGAGATGAAGTTTTGCTGTTGGTTGTCATTTTGTGGGTGTTTCACATAACTAGTGGATCTACTGAACATGTGTATTCGGATGCCTTCAGTCTTAATGTGTCCACAGCTGTGAAGTTAGTTTAGAGTTACAAACCGCAACGATCTACAGACACAAATCCATGTTACTTTACATTACACTGAGCCATGTATAATGAGTTTTCAGTGTCTTACTGCATCTCAGTCTCATCGCATTTTCACCCGTCTGCAAATGTTCTTAAAAACTCAGATCTTACTTGTCCATCCAAACTGTCTGAACCCCACCTGTGCTGAACCCTGCGGGCTTCGTTGTTAAAACTAGAACAACTTTTGTCGTGAGTCAGTGAATGTGTGTCTCATGATTCTGCTTGGCTGCCTGTGAGACGACCTGTTGGACCAGCGTGGCACCAGCCCACAGCCCACAGAGGCTTCGATGAACTCGACCCTCCTGGCTGCAGCAGGTCTTTGCATTCACGCCTGGTTTTCTTCTTTAGTCTTGATCATCGCCCTCAACGTAGGTCGCCCTCTCCTTTCACAGATATACAACATATCTTGGAACCATAATAACACAACACGAGTGAGAGTCTCTCTGCCAATTTAGAAGGCAACTTCACGTCAGGGAGCAGAAAATACTGATGTGGGAGAGATGACCGTGTTTACCTGCGGCCAGATCAATGTTGCTGCTTGTGTGTAGCATGAAAAATAACTCCAGGTCAAGTCTAAAATGACTAAAATAACAGGCCAAAAGTCACAATCACAATTTATTGTTCCTAATATGACAGTGGGAAACATCCTGCCAGGCTACAGAGGCACATGTCTCCTGACAAACCGGCGGGGTGAATCGCTCTGACTGAATCCTACCTTGGTTGTCCTCGTCCATGGCTGCAGACTAATAAATCAAGATCTCCGTCTCTCCCCCCTCAAAAAAAAAAGAAAGTTCCGCTGTGCGAAAAAGCCAATTTGCGTCCTAATTCCCAGGACGCGTTCGGTGCACAGGTTGTCTCACGGGCAGCGTCTTCTTCGAGGAAACGCTGTGGCCATTTACGCCTCAACGCGGACGAGACGGTCCACGGGTTCCCGTCCGTCCGTCCGTCCGTCCGTCAGTGAGTCAGTCCGTCAGTGAGCGAGCGGTGCGTCTGTGCAGCGGTGCCTTCGCCCACAGCGGCCGAGCCTCGCTCCGTTCTCGCCTTCACTCCGCTCGTGTCGGGAGAACAGTTGACGCTGCTGCGTCCGCGCAGCCGACGCACCGCCGCAGCAACTCCGGATGTCGGCTCGCGGGCTTTTCAAAATAAGAGAGCCGGGCTCGCGCAAACGTCGCCGTGACTTTTTTGTGGAAGCGACGGCAGGACGTTGTCGTTGTAGCTTTGGCAGGTTTGACGCCGGTCGTTGATCCGAGCCCAGCTCCGCTTCACAGCCCGAGCAGCGCGTCAGCATTCATCAGCGATCAGCCCTCACGTGACTCCAGCCATATCCAGCCAATATTATCGATACATATACAATAAAGCCAAGGCGTCGCCTTCTATAACCAATGAGTGGAAAGAGCTGAATGCATTCAGCCATGTGCTCGGACTTTACTTGAATATTCGTTTTATGCTACTTTGTCCTTGTATTTTACAGAACCTCTAAAGCAATAATTTTAAAGAAATAAATCGACAAATTCTCCACGATATGATGATAAAGCTGTTCAGCAGTTTATCAGCAGCATCAAATATTCTCACACAACTTTTCCTACAGTTATTATACATTAATTACACTATTATGCCCATGTTATTCTTTATTTATTGCAATATTATTGATGTTGTAGCTGGTTGAGTTGGAAATTTAAAATGCTTTACATTTGGTTTTTATTTTAATGTTTTTTATTAGATGAAAATGTGTTCTGTAAAGTAATATGTAACCATGAAGATTTAAAATAAGCATGTCACAGTGTTTATTTGGGCTTAGTTTGATGTATGGATGTGTGTGTGTGTGTGTGTGTGTAATATGTGCAACAGCAGCAAACATATGTATTTAATGATTAAGCTGTTATTTATCCAACAAAGTAACAACCCATCCAGAAGATGAACGGCTAATTTCAGGCAACACTATGACGTGTAACGACAGGCCCGTTACATAAGCGTGGAGAGCAACCAGGTACAGAGTGGAAAGGAGAACACACACGTATGTGCTGTGAGGAGCCTGTTTCTGCCACACACGTGTTTTCAATTACAGCATTCCTGCCTACGCAGAGAAGGAGGGGGTCTCACTTCCTGTGTGGATTACTCCAATGGTCAAGCATGAACAGATGTTTTAATG
Organism: Channa striata; assembly: GCA_033026295.1. NCBI lineage: Eukaryota > Metazoa > Chordata > Actinopteri > Anabantiformes > Channidae > Channa > Channa striata. Next base: position 16,873,113 of record CM065180.1, on the reverse strand, counting down.
TATGCATTCATTTGTTTATTCATTGGTGGCTCTTTTGGACAAATTTTTCATTCTCAGTCTTCTGTTTAAACAAAGTGACTTTCTCCAGACATAACACAAATACTTGTCCTGACACTATTTAGTATTCTGTTGACGTCCGTACGTTTTCACAGCGTAAAAGTAAAACTTTGACATTAATTTGTTTCACTTAAGTATATAAGCCATTTATCATATATAGTCAAGTTGGTCTTCACTGATACATCATCAGTTTAAGTCCATTTTCTTTTCATGGCATGCTGTATATGATGTAATGTATTTTTAATGTTGTTCCACTACAGCCAGAAATTAGAGTCTTCTACACTTTAATTTTGCTTCACTCACCAAAACATAATGATCCAGGTCTAAGTGGAGGCTCAAATGAGTTATTTTCCGCTAAGTCACCTCACCACTGCCAAATGCATTATACAATTCACTGAACCCCCCTGATCCAGCACGAACCGGTCTGTTGTAGTTTGGTGCCGAATGACAAGACATTGTCCTAAGTTTGGGAGCAACATGTCACGCGTGGATATCAGGGTACGTTTGTTTTCCATGCACTTTGACCTGACTTGTGGGCTGCGATGTCATAACCGTGTGTGATGAAGGAAACTCGATTCTTCAGCATTTGTGGCACTTGTAAAGTGGAAAACAATGAAAAGAACCAAAGTATGTAAGAAGTTTAATTCTGGTGGCTACTAATAGAAAAACCAAGTGTCTGTTGTGGTTTTGTGGCTGAAAAGAGCCTCCTCCTTTTCTCTCCCACATGCTAGAGCTTTTTCACACTAGGTGAATTGATGCAAATTAGTCAGCACGCAGAGCCAACACAGTCGCATGTGGAAAATGGGTCATATGCAGAATGTTATTGATACGATTAGTTTGGTGTTACCGTTCATTTATGTCAGAGCCCCGACTTGGTCAAATCTGGTGAAGTCCCATTAAAAGCAATTTATTTCTTGACTCTGTCCCTGTGGCACATACACACTCTCCACACGTATACAGTCATAGTGTGTTTGTGAGTCATAAGAAAAACCTCAGTGTGGCCCGGATATTCTATTTAATGAGAATGAATGAGAGCATGCAGATGCTGAATAGAACTTCAAAATCAACCAAATGTCAATTTGGATTTGTCATTGTGGGAGAACTGGACTCTTTCATCTCTAAACCACAGGAGAAAGTCCTTCAGTTCCTCGCAAAGTAAAAGTTTGTGGCTTCAAGTGAACGTGTGTGTGTGTGTTTCAGTGCTGTCTGACTCTCCTGCCGCTGAGGCTTTGTACCCCAAGGGAGGCACACGTCTGGCAGATTAAGTCGATCACCCTGGAAAACGTCTGCGGTTCTCCTGACCGACTTCACGTGACCTGATTGAGCAGTCAGACAACTTCATATGCTCCAGTCACCACGGCTGGAGCCCCGAGCGGTGCCCTCCACCCCTATCCACCCACATCTGAGGAGACAGTGAGGAGAGGAGTCCTACGCTTTAATTTATGGAGGTGGATTGTGATGTGAACCTTATGAATTACAGGAGCTTGTTGATATTGTTAAAACTGAAGCACTGAAGTGATGGCACACTAAAGGTCATAGTCGAAAAAGGAACATAATGCTAATTAGTAGGTCATGGTTTTTTTGATGCTGCTGTCTCCCTCTAAAGTTTTTATATCTCAAACCTTGAACTTAACCTGGGGATGTGATGTGGTTTCACACCTTCCGGTTGTGGAGGGTGATGAGATGAATCTATGGCTGATGCTGTGTGTGCGTGTGTGTGTGTGTGTGTTTGTGACAAAGGTCAAAGGAAGCAGTGTGGCAGGATTTCCTTCTTCCTTCACTCTGGTTTAATATCCAGCTCGCGACCGCTTCTTTCCTGCCATCAGTTGATCAAAGGGCAAAGTTGATTTTCTGCATCCAAGGGCACATATGACTGGAGTCTTTATTTGGGGTCTGTTTGCTCAGCACAAAGGCAGCAGTGTCTGAGTACTTGGATGTAAAGCTGTGTGTGAGTGTGTGTGTGAGTGTGTGTGCAAGTACAATCCTTCTAAACCTGCTGTGGTTATATTACAAGCTGTAAAAGTTATTCCTCCTAAGAAACTCCTGAGCATAGTTAATGCTCCAGCTTTACAAAAAGGTTTTACATCCCCCTCACTCAATTATGAAATAAAAAATGCATTCACACAAAATCAACCGAAGCTCATCAGTTACTTAAGAAGTCATTTCACTTATCATCAACAGAGGATTACAGATAAGATGTTATGTAGCATCAGTACTGCTCCGTAAATACGTAGTTAGGTCATGGCTTTTTAAACAGGAAAAACTAATATTCAGGGTTTTTATCATAGTCCACGGCTCTTAGATGTTATGCTAGAGGATGCATTGCAGATAGGTCAAAGAAACTGCACTTATTCTACTAATTATTGCAGGAATTTGTAAAAATAAGACAAACTTCACATTATATAAACAGATAAATGTCACCGTAACACCTGCTACAAAAGGCACATATGCTCTTTTGCTTCCATGACCTATTTCGCTCCCGCAATATGACTACAGCAAATATAAGAACACAAATCTTCCTCCCCCCTCCTTCCTCCTACTCGTCCACATTTTCCTCTTCTTCTTCTTCTCCTCCCCCATTCACCCACTCCTTTAATTCAGTTTTGAAGTCGGCACGTAGCCGATATCAGCACATGATCGCATTCTTATTAACACTTTGCATACGCATCTTGTCCCCAGTGAACAGTATTTAAATCAAATGTGCAACTCGGTTTTCTTTAAATAAACACGGAAGAGCACGTTATACTAAGTAATGCCTTTCGGCTGCAAAGCCAAAGCAATTTGAGAGTGAGAGGGATCAGTGTAAATCACAGTTTAAAGACTAATGCATCGGAGCTAATGTTATGTGGATTATTATATGATTACATTCAGCGTCTGTAATCTGTGCTCTGTGTCTTAGTGCAATAATGCATGGCATTTAAATGTCCGTGACCGGCTGTCTTTCATGCTGATGGCTACCATGTCATGATAGAAATCTGAAGCTGTTTGCGGAGTGAATAAACAATCATAATTTGACATGGTGGGAGTCACAATATGCTGTAAGAAGTTTATATTGATTCAGTTTTTGTGAAGTAAAATATGCAGGTTTGTCTGTTGCAGGAGCTGATTCCAAACAAGATGTGACATTTAGTTACTACAGCCTAGATTCCATTTCCTGTTTGGTCATTTAGTTGATGTCAGACACATAAACAGTTTGGATTTTCAAAATGAAATGTAACTGAGTCGTGCGAACCGTCAAATATGTGGTGTAGATAACTGCACAATGACTGGTTCAACTTTAAAGAGCAAATGTTTGAAAAAAACAGCAGTTTGAAGGTGTGTTGGTCAAAATAACTATAACAGTGGATTTTTGAGCAAAGCAAAATGTTTGTTGGAGAAAAAGGTTTGTTTTTTTTGACATGAAGTGCAGTTCAGGATTTATTGTAAACAACTAAAGCTTCTCTTCATGGAGTGAGATTTAGTCCTGAGAGCTCTGGCATTTATTTTTTCCCAGGCTACAGCCGTAAAGTCATGGAGTTAAACATTTAGTAAAATACTGACTGGTATGAACATCAAGCAGCCACTTAGCTTGGCTTAGCATTACAATTAGAAACAGGCTCTGTGTAAAGGTAATAATATCCACATTTTAGCCCTTGTAAATGTCTCTGACTGATGTGTCATATTTAACCACAAAACCCTCAGCACGTGGGCTCCAAAAATCACCATCCAGTACTGTAATTTTCACACTTCTTACTGTCACTGGAAGGAGTCAAAGTTACTGTCTTCCCCACCAGTCGTTAGGGTTTCCATTCATTATAATAATGGTCACGCTCTCTACTTACATATTTCACATACAGCCATGACAGTGTTGCTGAGTTTCACGTGTCTTTCTTGGCAAGAAAGTGAAAAAGTATTTTCCCAAAATGTCAAATTATATCAAATATAGAAGAAGCTGTGTTTTAAAAACACACAGTCACAAATGTGATCAATGGAAAATCAGAACAACAAAAACTTGACTGAAACAACTGGATCTCACACTATTTTTGCTTTGATCTTGACTAAAGAAAAATGAGCTACTACTGAGGTCAGCTTAAAAAAATGTTTAGGTTTTAGTAAATGGACTCAATCTTCAAAAAACGTCTCTATGCTCACATTAAAACAATAACATTAATAAATTCATTTGTACATGGGCACTTTATCTAAAAATACACCCTACAGAAATGGTTTGTGATCAAACCTGGATAGTGGTAATATTAATGAAGGTTAACATGCTGTAATACAAACTCAGATGACACCAACTCTCAGGATTCTGCACAGATGAACCGTTCAGAGTTTATAAATGTGTATGGAATTGGATTGTGCATTAAATACACTGCATTGCAGCTTTAATTGAATCCCTGCCATTTCCATTTGCAGCATTATCACTCTTTCACACTCCGTCAAATAAAACACATGTGAGTGCTGCAGAAGCCAAAGGCTAAAACTCTATAATCTTTATTCCAAAAGCCCCCTTTTTTTGAGGGTACAAATGGCGGTTGGCAAAAACAGGGTAAAGATACCGACTTATCCATCTATAGATCTCTTTCTCTGCCAGTCCTCTATGATAACCCTATTAAAATATTTTCCACTGGCAAATCCCTGAGAAATAAATCCTCTTTTTTCCAGAAAAGGGGGGCAGGCAGGAAGGTTTGTCTGTCACATGGAGAAATATAGTTGCCTTGGCAACCCCCGATGGTTTTACGCTGCAGCCTGGCATCAGACTGACTGGTTGGGATAAGTTTACTGGGGACATTTTGCGGGGGTGTCAGCTGTTGGAAACCTACTTAAAAGAAGTGCACATTCATAGGACTTGCCAAATGGGTCTGCTGGCTAAGATTCATTCATTACAAATATCCACTGTCTTTATAAACACAGAAGATTTTTTAAATGATGTAGTTCAGAGAAAGAAGAAGCAGAGACACCAGCCAGTGCAAGCTAAATATGTGCTTCCTTTTTGAAAGTTGACTAATGAATGACACATTTTGTAAAGGTCTTAATATATATCGCCATGCAAAACAGAAATCCTGACAAATGAAACAGCCGGATCAGTTGTACAGCCGTTAAAATTCTCCTTTCATTGCAGTCGAGACAGATTACAGCTTCATTAGCGGTGTAATTCTCTCCCTTGTCAGACTGTTTCCTCTTCAAAGAGACTGACAGCTCCCCATATCTGTTTCTAACTGAACTGTAAAGGGAGGAGGTGAAGTCCTGTGATTGGCTGCTTCCCCTGTGTGGGCTAGTGGGGTATTACAACACGATGATGCTGAGCCAGCAAAGGAGGAAACCTGTTATTTGAACAATTTGGCATCTGGGTAAAAAATAATCTAAATTTCCGTCTGACAGGTGCAGTGGCTTATTCGTGATTAACACCCGAATACAACTAAGCTGTGGTTAATCTTACTTCCAACACCTGTGCTTTTTTAATTACAACAAATCAAAGTGTTGGCTGTAAAAACCCAAGGGGCCATTTGCGAAACACGGATGCACTTTAAAAATTGCACTTATCTTTGAAGTATAACTAAATATCTGCTACAGCATCTGAGCCCAAACCTGAGGATTATGAAGATATTTGATCAGGTGTTTGTTCGGATTTTCAACTGAAGATCAGAGGAAAGCTGAGACGCAAGAAATCAACGCTAAAATTACACTTGCAGCAATAAAAGTGGATTTTGCAAAAACGTGAAATGAGCCATTCAACATTTTACTGTATGTTTAGTAACAGCATTTGTAAAACATGTTGTGATGTAAAGTCTCAAGGACTAGGTTTCTTTTCACAACTACTTACTCAAAACCCATGTCTATTAATAAATTAAAAATGTCAGGTTTAAAAACTAGAACTGAAATATAATAAAAATTGCATATTACAAAAGCTGAAATGTTATGCATTTAATGTATTTATTTAATGTATATTTTAAGTTTTCCAATACTAATAGTTTTTTTTACTTAGTAAGGGTTTTCATATTACTGGTATTAACATTTTTAGTATCCTGTTTTTTTTATCTCTGATCTTTGTAAACTACATCTGTAATTATGTGCTTAACAAAGCTCAATTGTCATGATAGAATATATATTTTACATTTATATTACATTCCTTATTTTTTGACAACCAATAAAAATATGGTGGAAAAGATGCAAGCACCAATTTAATAGTTAACCAACTTGTACTATTGTTGCCGTATGTTAAAGATGTATGTCTAAAGATAAACTCTGTAATGAAAATTGCCTTAATTTATAATGAAAAGTTTATAAAATGACATTTCTTTTTATATACTGAAGAATAATAAGAGGGAAAAAAGCAGACAATAGTGACTTCATTCATTTATTACTTCAACCCTTCTTACTCTAATTTCCATGACTTTAAAATTCGATTATCACAGACATAAAAATTTGGAACAAAAAACCTAAGAATTAAAAAAAATAAACAGGTACCGTCACCTTTCCAGTGCCACTGATATGCAGAAACATGACAGTGAGTATGACAACCTGTGTGTACAGACTCAAAAGAAGACATGCAGCGGTTCCCCTCGACACTCTGCTTACTGACAGGCTGCAAACATCCAGTACAACGGCTTATTGTAAGATAGCTGTCCTGTTCTCTCATAACAAATCTCCACAAAAAACACATGTACCACTTATACAGCTAACCTCAAATAAAAGCGTCCAAGTCACAGATGACTACAAACATGCTTGTCTATGTCATGCGGTGCAGATATTTACTTTTTAAATTAAAGTGAAATGGTTCCAGTATTTCTGATAGATGTATACACTGTGAGCATCCTAAACCTAGACAATAAAAAGTAGCTACAAAGTTTCACAGCAACGATCCTCTGGTTTCTTCTTTTCCTGTTCACATCCACGCTGCAGGCCTTTAGAAAAGGTAGTTTCAAAATACACCCTTCATCTGAAACAATCCTCACAGACAGGATGAGCAGCTCCTCGATCTCAGGTGACAAGTTGAAAAAGCTGACTGTGAGACATCTTTTCTCTTCGCCCTCGTACTTTGCTGCTCGCTGCTCATTTTTGCAGACATGACCGTTGTCCTTCTTCTGCAAAGGCACAAAGCTGTGACAAGGGCTGACCGCAACGACCTGCCATGTCACTCTGCTGCACTGTCACACCAGTTAGAAGAAACAAGTGTCCTCTTGCTCAACATTGCTGTGCAGTGCCAGTGTGTCGTTAAGAGGGTTGATCCATGGCAGTGCTAAAAAAATGCAGCCGCTAAAGACTGATCAGTGGATTTCAATGTGTACCTGTGGACAGATAAGGAGGCTGTTAGTTAAAAGACTAAACGATAAATGAAAAGTCAAAAATGAATGTGATATAAAATATTAAAGTGTCACTGATTTCCAGCTTTAAATCAGCAACAACTCATTTGCCAGCTTTTTAGGTATTAGAACACAGTGAACACGTAAAGAAACTAGGCTGTCTGTTCAAATGCTAAGAACATAAGCAAATTAAACCTCAGTTGAAGATAAGACATTGTAAATACATGTGTTACCTGGTTTATCAGCAATGACAGCACTTTAATTTCAGTTGCCATTTGAAGAATAATAATTAGTTGTCAGCTGATGTGTAAGAGTTGAAAGTACTTGAACTATTACAGATTTGTTTTCAGATATATTACGTTAAGATTTTGATGGAAGCTCACAAGTCTAATGCGAAACAGATGAGTCACATAAATGAGCCAGACTAATATCTTGGACTTTTTGCAGATAGCCACTGTACATGCAAACCAATTAGTAACCAGAAATTTAAAAGTAAAAAAGCCAACTTAAGTAGTCAAGTTGAATGTGGAGTATCTCATCATAATTTTTTGAGAAAGTTAAAAATCAATCAGATGACTATAAATATCATTTTAAGACGTTTGAATTGCCACATAGCGTAAGAGCCCTTTAAAAAATATATACTTTATAGACGACCAACTAACCATTCATAATCAGATGACAGTTAGGTGTAACCTTTTTGTATTTTGTATATTTCATTTTCTAATATATTGTTGTGATTGAAAAGGACAGAATATTAAAAAAATACCCCTCAGTTTAAAGCAAGTCAACCTAACAGCACCTGATTTCATGCAGGTTTTAGTGAACTACTGTGAGTGGACACCTGTCTGTTAAATGGATATGAAATCTAATAATTTATCCATCGGAAAAGCATATCAGCCTCACACTTACACTGAGATGCCTGAACACATGACAATGTTAAAACTTAATCTACATAAAAAGCTGTTTCCCATATGCAGTTTTCTTATTGACATCAACAAATTAGCACTCGTAGCTTTGCCGTTAGCTTCAGATAAACGGCCAATAACATGTGTAAATTATTACCTGTAATCTAACATTAAACATCATCGACGCGACCAGGTAGAAATATGGGAATCGGATTCGCAGTCGCCATGCGAGATCAAAAAATATCAACAAAGTCCTCGTCAAGCCTTTGGAGAACACCCCGTAAGTCCGACCGGCGGAGCCCGAAAACCGGAGCACCAAGTGAGTCAGATCCGCCATAAAGGCGAAGTCTGCCCGGAAGGTTTCTACGGGAACTATGTCAGAGGCGGCGCAGCGAGACAAGTGGCAACTGATATGCGGATGTTCATGTTTCTATCGCTGGCTGACTCCGAGATCCATTTTTACACCGGACGGTTGTGTTGACAGAAATGCTCCACCCCGACGACTTCTCTTCCGAAGCCTGTTTTGGTCAACGGGAGGACTGATAACGGTGTGACACACGGAAGTTGGGGGAGTGGACCGTGAGGAGGTTTTTGCCCCTAGTTGAGACTCTCAGGTGGACTCTCTAACGCAACGGACATTAAAAATTAAAAATTAAAAAATAAAGGGCCACCGGACGTAGACTGTGCTGTGCACTTTTTAAAATATTTTAATTGTGGTGCATTCTTCTCACTAGTGTTCAATAAAACACCTTTATCAGAAAAATATATTTCGTAAGGTGGCTACTAATATTTGTGTTATTATGTCAACACCTTTAGTATTAACTAATTACATTAGTAACTAAATTAATTACAAACATGAAAATGACTTATCCAACAGTTAAAAACACAAAGACATTCAATTTACAGTGAAATCAAACATTGAAAAGCAGCAAATATTCACATTACAAAAGCTTTTGCCATTATGTGTGGTCAGTTTTATTTAAGACACCAACTTAACTTAAGAAATATCAAGGGCTGTGACAGAAGAATTAGAAAAGAGGTGACGGAACAAGGGGTCCCCAGGGTAATTGGAAAATTGGTGTTTGTGGCCCCAAAAAACTGTTCTGCTTTACATTTAGTTATTTGTCAGACGCTTTTATCCAAAATGACTTAAAAGTGAGGTACAAGACAAACAAAAAATCTTAAGTTCAGGAGAAAACATCAAAGCAAAGTGCTGTCAGAAGAAGTGTATCAGTTTCTTGAGATGCAAGTACAACAAAGAGTATAAAAGAAAGTAGTTTTTTTTATTTTGAACAACTGTTTATCGTAAAAACGAATAGATAATTCTACCTACAGCGAGGAAACTGCTTTGCTTGCAGAAGCTACAAAGCCTGTAACTCCATTTCAGGGAGTTAATCGCCCAATGTCACTTTGAGCTGACGTCAGTTCCTCCCTCGGTGTCACACCCAAACTCGTCCGTCTTTTCCTTTATTTTCTCTTTTTTATTTTAACTGGCCGGATAAAAAGCGTCTTGAATTATTAATCCAGCGATACATTTTCTTAGGTTATATCGTGTATTTTAGAGAAGCACTTGCACTGCGAGCTTTTCGTTTAAGGTCGTTTCAGCTTTTCAAACTTTCTGTGGGCGTTTCGACCGCAGCGGACCGGATGCACCATCTGGTGGCGGTGGTTAACTTCATTTTTTTTTTCCTCAGGGGTGGTGGCCGCTGTTTTGCTTCATCGCTTCCCGATCAGCCCACGAAAGCATGGGAATGTAGCGAGGGAATTTGGGAGTAAAGTTGTGTGAAAGTGCCGGATAAGTTACTGCAAGTCTTCCACGCGCCGTTCAACACGCCAGGGGCCGCGTCGTGAAATCGAAGAGCCGTCGGAGAGAAGCGGTTGGGACATTTTCCACAACGAGCGATTCCGGACAAAGGAAAATAGACTTGTGGGCTAACGTTAGCTGGCTCCCGGAGCTAACTTAGCATTCCTCTCGTAATGCAGGCCATAAAGTGTGTCGTTGTCGGAGACGGGTAAGTGATTTTAATCCACTCGACTGGGACTTTGTGCCTCCATAAGCAGCAGTCCACTTAAAAGACTAAGTGCATTGTTAGCTGAAAACACTGTCATGCTAGCTAACATTAAATCCTTTTACTTCAGATCCTCCCAAACGGGTGACTAACATTGAAGTTAACGCTAGCCACCAACTACCTGTTTGTGTTAATAACAACCTTAATGTCTTTAGTTAGTTAATAACTGATTATTAACCACAGACGGTTATAGCTACCTGCTGCTGTAGGAGATCGCTATGTTAATGCTAAGTGACTGATTCTGTTGAATGATTCCAGTTTTCCCACATTTGGGTGAGTCAGGCATCATTAACCAGATGAAATATCCCTCAGTGTCAGTGCAGCATTAAATCTGAGTTTGCAGATAGTTCGATCATCGATTCCGAAATGGATCTATCTCCGTGTTTGTGTCAGTGATTTGATTGGTGTCGCTGCAACGTGTTTACAGCTAATTAAAAGTCAAATTCAAGGCTTCGTCTGCGGCAGCTCATCATTGATTGATATTTATAGAATAGATGGAATTGATTTTAATATGTGTGACAATTTGTGGGAGGTGAACATACTCCTCGCTGCTTGGACAGGGTGTGGTGGATACCACAGCAGCAGAGTCATTGATGGGAGTTATGACTGTATTTAGTTGGTTTTCGATTTTGACTAAGAGGAACCTTGATTTGGACAGTGTTCATATAGTTTCATGTTTGGCAAATGTACCTCCTTTAGTGATTTTGAATAAATATTGTGCATGTGTGAACAAAAGCTTTCTACACCACGCCAGTGCTTTTACAAAGGGAGAAGGTCTGGGTTCCTTTCACAATGTTTGTTATTTTTAAGCAGCTTTAATAAAAAATATTTTTGGCAGATTGCCAGAAAATTACAGATATTCTCAGAGTAGAATAATAATGAATGGCATATAAAGACAACAAAATGCCAAAGGTACAAAGGTTGTGGTTTCTCAAATATGAACCATAGCTGTTTTCTTTACTGCTTCTATGATATTAAAACACACATTGTGGATTTTGGATGAGACAAAGATGTTTAATATGAAGACTTGGCAATGGAAAACTAGTGGTGATTACCACATTATTAATGTCAAATTACTGTTCATCTTGTCTCCTTATCAAAAAAGAGGAGGCATTTCAATTCATGTACAGAATTGCTTTTCCATGTCTGTATTTTAGGGGCAAAAATAGTAAACACTAAAATAAATTTAATCTCCTTCTTCTTTCCAGAGCTGTGGGTAAGACCTGCCTGCTCATCAGCTACACTACCAATGCCTTTCCTGGAGAGTACATCCCCACAGTGTGAGTATCTGAGAATGTTGCACCCCAAAGTGAATCATTTATTTATGTAATACGAGAAGTCATTCGACATTAGCAGTCCATCATTTGTCTCCACCCTTGTTTCCTATACAGTCATTGCATAATTGAGGTGGCATCTTGTTCTTTTGTTACTTATTTTAGTTTTGAAATGCTCTAGCCTGCAGAACAGGTTACAATCACTGCTGGTAATTATAGCTAAGGTTCAGGGAAATAGATGTTGTGGGAAGTAAGAACAAAAACCTGCAGCCTATCTGATTCTAGACCAGCTGAGGAAACTATGCTTATATGTATCAGTGTCAGTGTAGTGTGGAGTGCTTAGCGTGCAGTTAATAAACAACATTTTGAGTTTGGCAGAGTCAGATTAAAAGTTGATGATTCATACTAAAGAGGGAAAAGAACACAGCAGATAAATAAGAGCTTGTTTTCTACTTAAATGTTTTGTTTCTATTTACTGTGGCTTTTTATGTCAGTGTTAACATTTCCTTAAGTCTGTCGGTTTTAGATCACTCTAACTTTTATCACTTCTGTCAGGTTTGACAACTATTCCGCCAATGTTATGGTGGACGGGAAACCAGTGAATCTTGGCCTTTGGGATACAGCAGGACAAGAAGATTATGACAGACTCCGCCCACTTTCCTACCCACAAACGGTATTATTACAAAAAAGAGAACAGCAGATGCAGACAATGTCATATTTTCACTAACCTTTCTTTTTGAGGTGTGGCTTGTGCCATTAAGTATTTAGATGCCCTAAAATAATCCACTTGGAAAGTTTGGGTATCTAGAATGAACAAGGAAGTTAGAGGGAAAGAAAAACACCACACCTTTGGCCAACATGAACACAGGAGACACGTTTTTTTTTTTTTTTTTTTTTTTTTTTTTTTCGAACTGTTCCAAACAGGAAGTGATTGTTATGTACTCTCATTGTATTGTTTTCTTTTTCTTACAGGATGTGTTTCTCATCTGTTTTTCACTTGTCAGTCCTGCCTCATTTGAAAACGTCCGTGCCAAGGTGAGTTGATGCAATCCCTGCATGGATAAGTTATGGGAAATCACGGATTTCGATTAGCCTGGTGCTTGTCTCAAGTGTTGACTCAAGTTTGTCAAGGTATATATACTTCCTGGTGTCTGCTGAACATTGGCCTTGTAAAATGTAGGTTTTTGTCCACAACAAGGCAGAAATCTGTAATCTTTAAATAGTATATGATATCTGGTAAAGTGTAATGAAACAATTAGCAAGTTTTATACAGTCCAATGAACTCACCAAAGCGATGCCATCCCGTTCAGGGGTGGTGGTGTGTTACGCACTGCTGAGATGGTGAATTATAATCCAGGTCGAAGTCTATTCGGAGGCAGACGTTTATGGGTTTAAAGCTTGTTACATTTACATTGTCATTTGTCAGACGCTTTTATCCAAAGCGACTTACAAGTGAGGTACAAGGCAAGCAAAAAATCTTAAGTCAAGGAGAAAACATCAAAGCAAGGTGCTGTCAAAGAAGTGTTTCTGTTTTATGAGATGCAAGTATGAGAGAGCAGGATTTTTAAGTGCTAAAGGAAGTTGTTTTGTGCTGTTTTGTTTGACATCAAAATAGCACAGTGGTGGTTTGTAATACTTATTTTACATCTCCAGAAACTTTTTCTGGCAACAGACAACAGTCACATCTTTAGGTGTGACCACAGCACATATATGTGTTCATATTAAAAAGTTACCACCATGAATGTGTCCCTTTGGTGATTGGCTAACTTGCCATCTTGCCTGATGTCATCTCATTGCATTGTAGTTTCCACTATGGTAAATTTCTGGAGTTGTAAAATCCTGTTTGAATATTACAAACCTGTGCGATGTTTGTGTTCATTTGCGTCTCAAACCGTGTTCCTTCACTGGGTTTGCTGTGACTCAGGAGATGAAGCGCATTATCCACCAGTCGCAGAGTCAGCGGTTCAATATCCAGCTCTTTCAACCTAAATGTCAGTGTCTTTGACGAAGCCGCTGAACCCTGAGTTGCACGTTGAGAAACTGCACCGTAATCTAAAGTTACTGTTAAATGGCCACCCGAGGATTTGTATCTGGGCGACCGAATCACCATAACTCTGTTTTTATAGCATTTAAGAGCAAATAAAAACAATTCAAGGCTTTAGAGCAGAGAGACAAGTGTCTGGCATATTCCGTACAATGAGCTAAGCTTGTAAAATGACAACACATAAGTTGGCCGTCTTAACTTAAAAGAGTTGTGTCCTCTGTGCAGTGGTATCCTGAGGTGAGACATCATTGTCCCAACACTCCTATTATTCTGGTGGGCACCAAGTTGGATCTGAGAGATGACAAAGACACCATGGAGAAGCTGAAGGAGAAGAAGCTCTCCCCGATTACCTATCCCCAAGGACTGGCAATGGCCAAAGAGATTGGTAACGCTTAGTCAACTTAACTGAGTTGTTCATTTTTAATGAAATATTTGAAGAATATGTATACCGAAAATGCAAACCACAATCTCTGTCTTATTCCCTTAGGTTCCGTCAAGTACTTGGAATGCTCAGCCCTGACTCAGCGTGGCCTTAAAACTGTGTTCGATGAGGCCATCCGGGCCGTCCTCTGTCCTCCACCTGTCAAGAAGAAGGGGAAGAAGTGCACACTTCTCTAAGACTTCCTCCACTAAAAAGGTTACAGGGGAACACGAGCGCTAGTAGTGAGGGTGGCTAAAGACAGAGGAGACACACACCAGTATACACAACCTACAATGTACTTCAGATTCTTTCCTTCCATAAGTGTAGCTACAGCAGTTAAACCAACTATCAATCATCAAAATTTGACATGGCGTCTGTTTTAGGAAAAGAGGTCAGAGGTTTATTCCTAAGAACGTATACTGTATAGACGAGACTATGAAATTTCTGAAAATCTTGAGGCCTTCTGAAGCAGATTGGATGTTTTATAAAATAGACCGTGGAATGTTTCCAATTTGCTCTTCCGCTATTTGTCCATCCTTTATTGTTTACAGTTGTTTGTTTTGAGTGGAAGAAATATTGCCAAATACATTCTGCACACATACTGTATTTTAGCTGAAAAGAAATCCACCACTCTCATTTCAAACCTTCAAAACTTAATATACAGCGGATAATTTGCTGTTGTGTGCTGCTGTTTTTTCCGGTTCCATACTCGATTGCATTTTATGCATCTCAGTTTCACTTTAAAAGGGCAGTCATGTGTCATCCTACTGTCAGCAAGGAACTTGAAGTAACCATCTGTGATTTTTGCCTCAAATTACTGTTTGTGTACCATAATCTCTTCACCAGTAGTTAGTCTTCAGTCCTAGCACATGATTCATGTCGAGGTGTTCTTGTGGATCGAATGAAGCCCGAGATATTCTGAAAATTCCGACTGGGAAAAAGGCTGCTGACACAAACCATGCTGTTGACCCCTGACAAATATAAACGATCCAGTATTTTTTGTGTTTTGGCACCGATTGGACATGTCAAGTTTATGGTATTTTTCTTTACTTCTTACAATGCTTCTTTTCTTCTTCCAATATTTCCTTAGAAGTGTCAGAACTCTATAGCTGCCCAGAATTGCAAATCAGAAAAGTTTATTAGATATCAGACTAGGACTATTTAGGTGTATTGGTGGCTGGGATCAAGAGCACCTTTACTGCTCTGTGGGCATTTATCAGAGACCATTTGTGCAGCACATTTGATTTTTAATAACATCACTACTGGCTAAGCAATGTCACTAAGAACAGCATTCATGCCTGCTAATAACCGTAACAAAGCTACTGTCGGTTATGGTGTAGTATACAGTGTACTCATCTTTTTGTTATAATCATGTGATTTGACTATTTTGTATCTTTCTTCACAGAAGTTACACTTCACTCACTGTATTGTAAAACTAACACTATGAATATCCTTTGTTTATTACCTCTACAGTTAACGCTACCTTAATCTCCCTACAAGCCTAGCTTTTGTAATTAATGCTGATAGCATGTATGTGCAACATATACTGAAAACTAAGATTCAAATTGCTACAGTTATATTTTTTTGCCTATTTACAAAATGTATTTGAACTACTAGATCAGGGGTTAAGTACATGTTGCTCATCTGTATTGTATTCAGACATCAAGCTGTGCTTTAATTCAAGCCAATGTTGTGACTCTTTAGTTTTATGGATAAAAGCTATTGTCACTTTTTTGAAAAATCCAATAAATTCAAAGAAAACCAACACTATTTTCAATTCAACTCAACTTTATTTATGTAATGCATATTTACAAAGTCATCTCAAGGCACTTTACATAATAAAGTCAAGACTATACAGACATTTAGAGAAACCCAACAAATCCCCCTTGAGCAGATACAGGCAACATTGGAGAGGAAAAACTCCCTTTAATTGTAAAACCTCCAGCAGAACCAGGCTCAGGGTGGGCGGCCATCTGCCTTGACCAGTTAGGGTGAGTGGAAAACGGAGAGAGAAAAGAAAAGAGCAACAAAAGCAACAACCAAACATTGGGCAGGTTAGTGGGACCAGTAGCTGCACACTGGAAGACACAGAGCTCCAAAGCCGGGGACACCTGAGGACAGGGACAGAGAGAGGGAGACACACAGGGGAAAAAAGACGACTACGGGAGGAAGAAGACACAGACTTAATGTCCTACAATGGTGACATATAAATGTGGGCTGAGAGGAGGAAAGTGTGTCAGTGCATCAGGGGTTGGTCCCCCAGCAGTCTGAGCCTGTACTATTCTGCATCTTTGTTGTACAATGAAACACTGGAGACACCAAACCACAGAAGGATAACTGGACTGTTGTTTGGACAATCTTGCATTACAATTCAAGAAATTGCTCATTTTTCTTACTATTCTGTTTTTATTTTAAGACACAATCACTAGTTGGACAATTTTACAAAGTACTAGCAACTGACACACTTTGTTAGTCACACTACTGTAATATTTAAATAGGATTTAATAGGAAGGCTTCATATTAATTCAGTTACGTAAACTGTAATTAGATGTGTGCAATATTTGATTAAACAGCTCTTTTCTGTCATCAATCACAGCTAAGTGATGAAAGTCTTGAAAATTTAGTTCACTACAGATGGACTCCATTAAACTCAGACACAATCCGCACCAAAACAAGAGTAATGAGCAGTTTGTTTTTTAAAAACATTGCACAAACTTACTCTTACACTCTACGAGTGTGCAAAAGTGATTCGGAACACAATTTGAAGTTATCATTCATCTTTTTTATTCCGAAATGTCATCTGTGGTACTGTGATCACTGTTGTACTTCCAGTAAAGTATATACACTCTCAGGCCACTTAAATTTATCTGTAAAACTATTAAGCAAAGCAACAACAGCCTCAAATTCTACCTTTTTAAAGTTCATAGATAAATTTGTTTATTCATATTATGTTTGCAGTGGGTTTTAGCTGTATTTAGCTGTTTCTACCATTTACAAACGTGTTGGGAGGTGGAAAGAACATCAGAAATACCTTATAATAAAATGTAGTCCAGTCCTTCACAGCCACGGTGACTTAAGCGCAAATAAATTTACAGTCCTATCAAACAGAAAATTATGATCTCCCCAAATGTATAGTTGGAAGCATATCTGTTCTATCAGTTTGCATAAAATTGTCTAAATGTAACCAAAGTAGTAGACAATGTGTATATATTTTCAATGGACTGACACGTGACATAAAATCACTTAAACCTGCGTTTTATGACAAATATAAGGCTGTGATTAGGACCAGTCAAAACTGACAATAGTTAATCATGCCAATGGTAAGCCAAAGTTAAAACGTTAAAAGAGACCATTGAATTAAAAGGACCTTTGCTGCATCATATACATTTTAAACATTTGAAATACTTTAATTTCAAGGTCATGTCAACACAATTGACAACTCACAAACCCACAAGGTTTTGTAATACATATGGCACTGAAAGTAAATCTGCAATCTTAAATGAATTCATTTAGTCCTTGCTGCTGAAAACTGTTCAGTCTTCATACATCTCACGTCTTTTTCATGTTCGATAAAAGGTTCTGCGCCAGCGTCGGTGTTGTTTAGCTGTTCAGGAATCAACAAAACGCAACAATGTCCCAGAAGTTGTAGGTATTCTGTAAAGAAAACAATAGTAAGGAAAAGCAGCTCAATTTTCAAAATGACAGGAGCATAAATCATAGAGCAGGGTCATGTGGTACCTGGCCTTTTTCTTATGAAAGGGGAGTAAACTCAGACCTACTTAAAATGAAAAGCATACAGCTTGTTCACAAACAATTACCTTTCTACCAGCTCTGCACCGACAATATCATGAACATGGTATTTCATGTGGAATTTAACTTGGGAAGTTGTTCTCCGCTGCTCTAGTTCTGCCTTTAAGACTTCACCATATTTGGACTTCTTCACCATGCCGAGCACTGCTTTACGACCTACGAAAAGTGGAAAGAAGGTGAGAACACACGGTCATCCAATTAGCACGGTAATGGAAAAAAAGAATTGCATGTGACATAATTAAGGTAAAACATTGTTGAGACTTTCCCAGGCACCAACCAACCTTGTATAAAGTACTTTGTGAATTTGCCAGAGTTGGGAATGGACAGCCACCAGCTGCCTGCATCCCTCACTGTGAACACACCGGACTTCACTAGCTGCCTGAGTGGTGAGAAGACAAACCACGTGCTGATCTTTGAAAATGGCAACAGTTTCACAAAAGTACATTTAACACGACAACGTTTTTTTTCTATTCAAAAAGCTCTTTGCACATAGACTTCTATGCTAATTGTATCAAATTTAGCACTCGCTTTTCTTAAACTATAATATATATTATGGTTAAGTCTAGTCAATTTGATGTACTGGGAATTTTTTGTCTCTACTAGAAATGTCGATAGTTTGACTTACATACAACATACATTTGTAAGGAACTTTGAAGCTGGGAGTTAAATTCTTAAGATGACTTTTAAAAAGATTTTTGTTGCAGAATTTGTTCCAGAAATAAAAACAAATTACTTATTTTCGTACGTTATCTCAGAGTCTGTAAAGAGGAACTCCCGGAGCATTTTGTCTTTGCTGAAGCTCAGTTCTGTGCAAGAAGATACGACTTTCTCCATGAACTTCTCCACTGTCGATCGAGTCACTCTGCCCTCTTCCCCTGCCAGTACTTTGGCCTTATAATCTGAAGTGAACACCAGTCCAAAAGCTTCTGCATCAAATCCAAGCTGGAACATGAGCAATTCTCCTTTTTCACGCAATTTATTCTGTAAACCAAAAGGACTGCAGTCAGTTGCGTTTTTACATTATTCATATGCATATGACTTCTCTGACACTAAAGCGCCTTCTTACCACCTCCTTATCCACCAAAGTCTTGTCACTGTGAATGCTGTACAGTTGGTGTTTGAGAACAATTTGTGGCAAGCTGTCATTGAAGAGCTTTCTGGGGAATAACGTCATGAGATACTCCAGCGTGGATTGGATGTCTGTTTGCCCTTTGAAAGGAAAGGAAAACACATGGATGACATTTCAACTTTATATTGTTTAATCAGAGATCAGCAAGTGTTTTTAGCTTTTTATGTGTAGAGCAACCATACCTACCATCTCCATCACTGACAGCTCCAAACTTTTCAGTGCCATTTTTTAATTTCTTTACCGTGAAAGTGTCTAAAACTAGAGCCCGTTTCCTGCTCATACCTGGAAAAGACGTCATAGTGCAAAATTATGACTTGCCATTATGCAGAATTAGCTAATATCATCAGCTGATCACATAAACAGCTGCTCTTCTAATGGCAGCGCTTACTAAGACGTGACAGTTTTAGTCAGGCTCTTAAAAAAATAATTGTGATGAAATGTAACGTTATTTATTTACATATTTTCCTTTCACCTCCAATAAGGTTCGGTTATTTTTTGCAGATTGACCGTAAATGAGAACTTGGTAGAAGTAGTTTTCATAGTCAAATTGCGCTGGTGTTACCGCTAACGGCTGTTCCAGAGAGAGACCTAACTGACGGAAAGACAGATCCGATTCTGAGGATATAACCTGACAAACAATCATATATTTATTAACAACATATTTTAGCAAAAATCACAGACAGAATCACTCAGCAATTCATGTTAGCCAGGCTAATGACAGTGAGTGACTCTACAGGACCTTTACAATCATCCATATGTATCCTCGAACTCTTACCTGATATATTTGGAGCACAAAAAATGCTATTTACATTGTTTTAATATATTTTAGATATATGCAGATTATCGCCGAAGCTTTTTCTTTGCTCCTTCCTCTTTTTTCTTTTTCCTTCTTCTTCGTCTCCTGTTTATTTGTCACTTATGTGTTTTACCGCCACCTACCGAATGAAAACACAAACCATTCCAACAAATAATTATTTTTCTGCCGTAAACATACAAAGTCAGTTGTTTCGGGGAAAGGAAAGTAGAAGAAACAATCTGCTATAATGTGACAGTGGAGACTAAACAGTAGGTTATAAATAAATATTATTATGACCACCCGTGCAATTTATTGCAGTCCAATAAAGTCGCTCTGCCATAAATAAGGTTACGATTTCTCAATTTTAGGTTGCTTCAAACCTCACCGGTGCTTCAGAAAGGTTTCACAGATGAAGAGATATAATATAAGGTGATATGAGGTCATTTTATATAATAAAATATGTCGAAATACTGGAAGGACATACATATGATAATTTGTCAAACTCTATATGTGTTTTATAATTAAAGTACTATTTATTAACTCGGAGCTTTACAAGGCTTCATCTGCTCCTTCACCAGATCCTTCCAACAGCGTCCGGAAGTGAAGACATTTGTTTTCTGGTTTACTGAACATCAGCAGATGTGAACATACAAAAACCTAAAAAATAAATACGTTAATTACATAAATGTAACATTTTCAAGCTTTTCTTTCTGAATTGTTTTAAGAGATTTGAAAGGTTGCCACTGTTTCAAAATAGTTATGGCTTTATGAACTTTGGCTATTATAAAATGTAATTAATGATAAATTACTGATTTGCCTCTCTTTGAAGCCACCGGAAGTAATAAAGCAAAACAATTTAACAAATACTTCAGGACACATTTCACAACACGTTAAATTAATAAAACTGAAAAAAAAGTGCCGTTTGTAGCGTCACAGGAAGACGTGACATCTACCACCGAGCTGATTGGATGAACAACTGTTACCGGAAGTAAGTTAAGTTATCCGTTAGCCTGTAATGTTAGTTAGCTACCTAGCTAACCAAACTAACATATTTAACGTGATATTTATCTCCCTTTATGTGACTTGTTGTTTTTGTGTATATTAGAAAAGATTTTGCGTTTATCGAGGAAGTTACTGTTATGTTTATTACTGTGACTTGGGAGATGTAGTTATCGTTAGCTTACGTTAGCTGTTTTGTTGTGTTTAGGTAAGTTAGGCTTTATTTTAATTTTTTTACCTGTGATTTATAATAACGAAGACCCGCGGATTTAAATTTATAATATAAAATATTAAATTGGACATTTAAGTGACCGACAAAACGATACGCTGCAAATGTTTTATTAAATATATCAGTCTTTCTATCAGTATTTCTAGACCTGTTTATCACAAATATGAATACCTTTACTGTATAAATTTGCGTTTACATACACACGCAACAGAATTTTATTTTCGCAAAATATCATGCTGGCTTCTTTTGTGTTGCATTTATTGTTAAATGAGATACGCTTTATTTATTGATCATTTGTGGGAGACTATAAATGTGGAGTGACGTTACAATAACATTAATAATAGAACAGTGAACATCCGTTTAAAAGTATTATAATGCTTGTGATGTAGAGAGATTATGAAGTATAAAAAACATACATGATACAAAATATGTACAAGATGTGGAGGAATGTATTTACATGGTGGCAGATTTGTTTTATGTTTGCTGATAGCAATATTGGTAACATAAAATGTATACATTTGTAGATTCAGTGTTAATACAAGGGCAGTGGCTGTTGTAGCCACAAGTGATGCTGGACGGATTACTTTTATTATATATCTCTTATGCAGGATAGCACAAATCAAAAACATTTTACTATCACCTTTTTCTATTTTTCCTCCGTAGACTGCAATGGACCCCCACAGGTCTCACAATCCCAAGTCCAGCCACCACAAGCAAAAGACAGCACACAAACGAAAAGGAGACGACAGTGGCAGAAATCACCGTGACAACGAACACTTCAGACCAAACCACCATCAGCATCAGTCTGGGCCAAATCTTTGGCAAAACCCTCTTGCCTGTCAGGGCCTGAGCACCAGAAAGGAGCTTTATGAGAGAGACTTTCCTTTGTACAAACAACCTGTCGAAGTAGGCTGTTTTTCTCTTGACTCTAAGCGTAGATTCTTCAATGACAGCAGACAGATGAGATACTATGTGGAACCTGACAGAAATCCTAATTTTGACCTGAGAGATGGGTACAAGGACCGCTTTGTAAAGAGAGACGAGAGTGTGAAGGAGAAGCTAGACCACATCCTACGGTGGATTTTAACCAATAAATCAAGGATCAACTCAAGGGCCACAGCTGCCTCATCATGGTAAATGTCATTGTTATTTGACTTCTTTTTCTTTCCTGTCATGCCAATAATAGGTTAAAGTCATTACACATGAACAACTCAGAGTCCTTTCATCTCCAAAAACACTACATGATCTACATTGGATTTAGGACCATCTGTAAGCAGCCTGCAGTATAATCTGCAACAGGCTGAGATCCAAGCTACAGAGCTGTCTATCATCCAGCCTCTGGGGCCCTTCTTTGAAACTCTGTTCCATTCTTAGAGTGATGTCAGTGATTACTACACTTATTATTGTAAACAATAATAGTGAGACAGAAAATCACATCAGTTACTACATTTATAGTAAGTGAGCTTATAATAGACATCAGCACTGCATATGAAAAATGTATTAAACATAATATTATGTTTTGGATGGCACAGATGTTAGGACTGTTGCCTCATAGCGAAAAAACTGAGCCCTTTGTCTTTGGAGTTTATGAGTTTTTTACTTACCCTGGTCAGTTTCATCTGGGTATTTTTGTTTATTCCCACAATCTAATCCACAGATGTTAGTCCTCATCTGATTTTATGTGCGGCCCTACAGTAGACTACTGATCTGTCCAGGGTGTACCCTCTTTCTTGCCAAATAACACACAGCATCAGCTCCAGCTGGACACTGCCACAGCTGAAATGTCATTTCTTGTGAACTTGTTTCTTATCTAATCACAACTGTGTTTGTTGGACACAAATTCTTTGATCGACATCTGCTCTTCTCAGTGCCTTAGATATCGACTTTGTGACATGGCGGGGTCATCTGACCAAGCTGCTGACCACTCCTTATGAGTCACGGGAGGGCTGGTTGCTGGCGGTCACCAAATTTAGAGACACAATTTATATCAGCGAGGTGGAAACGGAAGCTGCTCGTAGGGAACGTGAGAATCGCACTGAGAGGCATGAAGAGATGACGTACTGGGGATACAAGTTCGAGCAATACGCATGTGCAGGTAGGAAGGGTTATAGGTCTTATAGTCATTTTTCTTTGTGGTATTTCAAAATGAAAGCATTCTAAGTCATCACTTTATTATGTAATTTTGTCATTATCTCATAATAAAAAATTATCTCATGTCAAAAATTAGGAATGTGAAGTAAAAACATTTTTTGTTAAAGTTATGAGAGAGCATGCATACGCCCTTGGAACTTGATGTAAATTTGTGACTTTTTAACTTTCCCTTATTTACTTCCTCTAATTTTTTCCCGTGTCCATAGATGACGTCCACAGTTTGCCTGACCCAGGCGGAGTTGTTAACACTAATGAGGCTTTCTGCACTGTGGTGCGGACTCGACTCGCAGATCACAGACTTCTGTTTTCTGGTGAAGTGGACTGTCGGGTTAAAGACCCAAGTGCTCCAGCTCCTCCTGCATGCTATGTCGAGCTGAAGACGTCTGCAGAGATCTGCACGCCTAAACAACGCAGCAACTTCCACAGGTAGAACAGTAACAGCAACGTTACAACTTTTTTTTAATGACGTGCTGCTTGTTGCATACTCCGTTTTGAAGTTCTTTTTAAATTTTTTCTAATTCTCAGGTTCAAATTGCTAAAATGGTGGGCACAGTCTTTTCTCCCCGGAGTTCCTCGTGTTGTAGCCGGCTTTCGAGATCATGAAGGAGTGGTTGTTTCTATGGAGACTTTTCACATATCTAAGATGTCACAGCTCATCAAGGTATGGTGTATTCTATTGTAATGACGTGTCATTAAAAATAAAATGCATAAGGAAAATATTTTCATCTCTTAGCTGCACTTCGAGACATGGCTCCAGAATGAAATCTCCTAACTACAGGTGGATTGACCATATTATTCTTACAGACATTAACTGTGTCTGGAGAATGAATCTTAGTAACTTTTTGATCTGCCAACTTCCCCTCTAGTGCCACCAGCAGGTGGAATTTTTAATTTGTTCGATTGGATTATAACCAAATACATGCAAATCAAAGGGACTCTTGCTAATATCTGCTGTAGATTTTTTTTGTAGTGACTAAAATTTGCCAATTAGAAAATTTTACCATGTTAACTAGCTAAGCAAAGCTATATTATCATTTGGCTACAAACACCACTTTGTTTACCGCCTTACAGAACCACAATCATGGCAGTCGGCCTAATTTACAATAAGAGAAATCACAACATAAATAAAATATAAGTATTTCTTTGTCTTCTCTCTGCATAGAATGAATACAACTGCTGGAAACCAACAGTCTGTATGAACTTTTGCTCTGATTTCCTGTCTTTCGTTAAGGACGTGGCAACTGAAAACAATCCCAGGTGAGTTGAAAAGATATTTTATAAGTAAATTGCTGAATGCTCTTGATGTTGAATGCTCATTATCTTTTCCCCTCCAGTGTGGTGTATCTTTTCTCCTGGGAGCCTCACAGAGATGTGACCTACTCTGTCCACAGGGACTCCCAGTATTCATTCCTGCCACACTGGTATGTCGAGGAGATGAGCAGAACTTAAGGCTCACACAAATTATTGCAAAGGCACAGTTATCGTAGACGTTCGTTATACCTCAGTATGAGGATTGTTTAATAATGGACATGGACAAATTTTATCTTGCATGTTGTTTCTAATCACTTTGGAGACTTTTTTTTATAATTATGATTTGAAACTGAAACATTGTTTTCAATGTGGCATGTTTAAATAAAACCATAACTACAGTTCTGTGTCAATTAAGTTTCTCAAACTTTAATATTCTCTGGTTAGGCAATAATTTAAAAAACAAAAACAGTGGTGTGTTAACTTAAACAAAAATTAGAAAATATTTAAAATTCACAATGTAAATACATGAAGATAATTTCAAGAATGTATTGCATCAGCAGTTACAAATTAGGTTCATGTAAACTGTTAAAACAATTTGAGATAGAAGACAGTAATTTAATACCCACAGAGTTATGCATATGTTTTTCAACAGAGAGGAATTCACCAGATATCAACCTATTTTTAGCTTGAAACTCCTTTGGTCCTTTTGTTGAAATCTTTCTATAGAAAAGTCTGAACACTCAACACATTTATGTCACAACTGAGCTAACTTAATAGAGAACAAATCAAAATCTAGATCTAGTAAATGTGCCATTTACTGTTTTTGGTAAACTTGAAGGTACTGGCACTGATTCATTTCACAAACCAGAGCAGTCTGTGATCCTAAAATGTAAAGGTATAATGCAGCGTTTAAGGCAACTTCTCTTGTAATAATTCACGTGTTCAATGATCAGTGAAACAGCAACAGAACAAATGTATTGTAAAATGTTCTTAAAGTGAAAGGCAGATTAAAATTCCCTTCACCACAGATACTGAGAGGACTGTAATAATCAGATACTGTACATTTGCACTAATAAACAGAACAGTGAGATAAATAATGGAAGACACCTGTATGTTCATACTGACCAGTAGAATCATGAAAACCTTCGACGGATACAGTAACTCAGTGCATCACGGGTTTGTGTAAATCATTTCATTACAGCACCTACTACATAATACGGCTCAATGCTTTAAATTATTTAGAGGACATTTGGAACTGTCATTGTATCGTCAGCCTATTGCATATGCTCCGCTTCATAACTCGTGGAATAAAGCAAATAAACATATTTTTCTCAAATCCCAAAATGTCCTATATAAGATAACATGAGATTTTTGCAAAGTAATGTTAAAATCTAAGCTGAGTGGTTTTTTTTCCCCATTCTTCGTGGTTAGATAAAAGATTTAGTTATAGTCAGGTGAATCTGAAAGTACTAATATTGATCTCTTTGCGCAAATGAATTCCTGACAGCGGATAAATCTAATACATTCACCTAACACGTCAAAAGTAGTGACGCATTTGATGCATAATTTCTTCCCTTTACTATATTAACCTGTCAGTTCCTGTAAGATCACATTTCAAAATAAGTTCATCAATAGAGAAATTCAAGATCAGGGCAACTGGAAAGACTCTATTAAAAGTTAAAAAGAGTGAGTGTTACGACCATTACACCCAGCTCTGAATATCATGTATAATTTGGGTCACCGATACAGTTACTGGCATTAACAAAAACCTACTGATGATTAGTTTAATAGCACAGTACTGCCATAAAGTAAAAGTGTCTTCAGTGCTTCAGTTTCTTGTTAAGGCCCATGACTTTAAAGGTAGCAGCAGTGATCTTCTCATACACAACAAACATGAGGGCAGCTGTCAATACCGTCTGTAGCAGCTTGGCTTCTAAGCCTTTGTACAAACCAAGAACACCATTCTTCCTGAAATCAAGACAACACACGTATTAATGATCATTTATCAACAAATACTTACAGTGTGCATTTGTGATTTGTTCTTCTCTCACTTGATTCTGTCCATAAGCAGGTTAAATATGTTGGAGAGGCTCCCAATCACACCACCTTTGCCATCCCCTTTGTATTGGCCAAACTAGTGAGAAAAGCAGTGTTGATGGTTTGGTCACTGAGAATGCTGTTTAATAAGGATATTCTGTACCACTAACATCGACATTGTGTATAAGACACAAATTGATATCTATGGCACAAAAGAATGTGATCTATCAAGACTTTGGCCACACAGGAGTTAAAGTGTGATTAATTATTATTATTTTTTGTATATATATATATATAAGTAAGATTTGTTAAAATGAGAGCAATAAAGAATATCACCAGTTATGTTATACATATAATATCATACTTACCCTCAGAATGGCCTGAACTGTCTGAAGTGGATATGTCGCAGTCGTTGCAATGGCCTTAGCAATGGCTCCAATGAAAAAAATCTCTGCTGAGGATATCTGTGGTAGGAGGTAAAGATTTAACCTACACACAGCCAATGAGGCTAATTACTGAGGATGACACTTTACTCCTAATGAGTAAAAGATCAATTTTATAGTATGATATTTGTGAACATCTAAAAAAAACACTAGTTACAAAGCAAACATGATTGGCAGATTAAAACATATGGAGTAATTTTTACAATAATGTATGTGTCCTCTCACCCTCCTCCCTCCCTTGCCTGCCTTCCTCTTCATGGCCTCGTAAAACATGAACTGTACAGCCGGGTTGAGGACAAGGATGAGAGAGGGCAGAGTGCCGTTCCACAGAGCTCCTACTCCCTCGTTGGCTATGATCTGTGAAAAAGCGTCTAAAAGGAAAAAAAGGAGAGTTTCACTACTGAGCATGTCTATGTTGTTGTTATTATTATTATTATTTTATATTGCAGATGTACATCACAGACCAAATATGCCCTTGTACTGGGTCTGATGGAGGTCTTCGTTTCTGAACTTGGCCCCCTGCAGCTTTAGGCGAGTGTTGACCACCCACATGGGAGTAGTCAGGAGCACATTCACCACCCCTGCATGGATTTCAGGTGTTTAGTTTCCCTGAATCATATTTAAAGGCATCCTGTTGAGTTTTGTCTTTTCTTAACAGACATCTAAGCAATGTGCAGTTGGATACTTCATTAACTGATTAATTGTTTCAGACATTTTTGTACATTTTATTATTGTTATCTGAATTAGTTTGAGTTCTGAAAATATTACCTAGGACTGTCGTAAATCTGTTTTTACATTGTCTTAAATTTTTTAAGTTACAACTCTTACATTTATAGCAACCAAACATTATAAATTTATCCATAATCAAAATATTTATCTATATTTCTCCTAACTTAAACAATGCAGATAAGTTTGTTATAAAATAGATTTAAAAAATGCAGAGGAAATACAAGAACACCTCAACAACATGTACAACACATTCTGTTCTGAAAGGACTCCACAGTTTTTTTCATGGTTAGGAACAAATATTAGTTTTAGTGTACCTGACACAATGCCCATGAGCAGGTCTTTGCCAGGTCTGGACTTGCCCCGACCAGAAGCTGCCAGCTTCTTCAGCGAGTTGAACGTGTAGAAGTAGACAAAGTTGGAGCAGCAGAGGCTTGAGATGACTGGGAACCAGCCTCTGTACAGAGACTGACTGGGAGAGGTGGTGGAGAATAATTTTAAAACTAAATGTCCGGTTTTGTAACTACATCAACAGGTTAAACACAACTGAGCCAACAGTATCAAATAACATCACTTTCACTATTGATCTATAACATCAGAAAAACATGTTTCTCTTGAAACTGCTGGTTTGGTCTAAACCAGCAGTCCTGGACACTGGGAGTTATGCTACCCAGTGATTCACTTAATACTTTAATTAAACCTAAGAAGACTGGATGAAAGAACAAAACAAGTCAGAAGCTGGTACAGATTAATGCAAAAGTTTCTGTTATATCATGACACAAAACTACACTCACAAGCCTTCTTCCTTTGCAATCTCAGCCAGGATGACAGGGGTGGATTTAGACCTCCGCTTCTCATCCACTGAAAGACAAACACACCAGTTGGATAAGTCGACAAACAAGTCTGAACCTGGTGAATTTTACGGGATCGCTTCATGGATGTTTACTGGTGTTATTCGTAGGACCAGTAACCCCAGAAACGCCTTCCTGAAGTATCTCTTCAGTTAGAGGCAAATCATTTGTGGTTTTAGTGTTTGTATGTGGATTGTCAAAACAGCAACTCATTTAAACAATGAGGATTTTCTTCAAGTTTATAATTTACAACCAAATTACTCACTAACAAAAGGCTGCTCACCAGAAAACAGACCAAAAGAAAAATTGGGTTATTGACAAAATTCTGATAAGTTGGTTTTTCTGATTAAAAGCCTAAAACACAGAAATACAAACAACCACCATATGAAAAGGAACAACCACATTTTTTGAATGAATCATTAACATTATTTGAATGTGTTTTATCATTTTTTTTTTCGTAAGTATAATAACAGGTTTAATCAAAGACAAAACTAAGTCTGCAGACTTTGAAAAAGCTCCATGTGGACGGTTCCTCCACAGCTGCGGGCTGCGGTTATGAACTGGGAGCAACTCACCCTGCAGTCGGCTCTTAGCCGTGTCCAACGGAAAGAAGACGGTCATGGCGGTAACGCTGCCCTACAACACAAAACAGTGTAATATCGGTGACACGCACACACATGAAATGAATCCATAACTAATATGTCTGACCGCACTTCCTCTCCGCTCACCATTGCACCGGCCACAGCATGAACCAGAGTCTCGTACGACAGAAGGCCCACGGCCGAGCCGCCGTTGTCGGACATCTCTGCGGCTTCTCCCGGTCAGACCGCAGACAAACTGAACACCGGGATGGAACAACGGTGCAACCCGAGGAGCAGAGAGCTAGTGGTTGTTCGGGGTTTTTTGTTGTTGTTGTTGTTGCTTTTTATATGGTCGGGGAGTTTGATAAATATTCTACAACAGATCCATTATGATTTTTAGATCAAAGGGACCAAAAAGAGGAAGAAAGAGAAAGCTGTCAAGAAACGTCACCGCCCACTCTCCATTCATTGGTTGATCTGGGGTTAACAACTTCTTCTTCTCTTATTCTGTTGACTCTTCTTCCTGGTTTTCTTCTTCGTCTGTTGGCGTTTAGGCACGTCCTAAATGCATTAGATGCATTACAGTCACCTAGAGGACAGGTGAGAGGAAGAAAACGAAGAGCGCTAAATAACTAACTAAATGAATATGTATTGTATGCTAAATAAATTTAAAAAATATATATATAAATGCACGTATACTTCCTCTCTCACACACACACTGGCAAGGAAACACCTATACATTTTTGTGTATCTCTTTTGTTGGTTTTACAGTATGTAGTATAATTTTTGTAAACTACACCCAAAACAAAAATGAAAAGCAGTTTCTTTTTAATAAAATGCATGTTAAACTTTACTTTCAGCAATAAATTCCAGCCAAATGCATGGAACTCCACTTTTTTCCGGGTTAGGGTTACGAGCTTTGTCTTTGAGAAACAGGTGCCTCAGTGCTCCTGAATTGGCTATGACTGAATAAAACAATAGAGAAACCAGTGTAAACAGACGCTGTATATAAGAGACTGGGGCAGTTGGGCTCATGGACCAAAAAAAAAAAACCTAACACGGTTTCAAATCTTATAAGGTTGCAATGTGCCAATATGCACAATCGGTAGACTTTAGATGACTGGAACAAGGTCCTGTGGACTGATGAACAAAGTTTAAGGTGTTTGGATTGATGCAAAGAACATATGTCAGGCGCAGAACACATGAAAAAATGATAGATACCTACCCAACACCATCATTGGAGCTGGAAACATGATGATCTGGGGATGCTTTGTAAGAAATATATAGAGATAAAAGTAGCTGCTGGAATGCTCTCACTGAGCTCAGTCACCAGAGCTGAACCCCATCAAGCCTTTGTGGGAAAAGCTGGACTGGAGAGTTCAGGAAAACTGGCCAACCAGAACAGCAGACCATCAGGGAATTCTGCAGAGTTACATAACCTTTGTTTCTGACCAGTGAGCCACAAAATACATGTGATCAAGTGCGTGCAGCAGATTTTGAGTATTCAAAACTTTTCTGAATTATTATTTTATGAGAGTAAAGGCTCTATTTCTTATAAGTTATGAGATGGAGATGTTGTACTGTTGTACTGCAACATAAAATAAATTTTACATAAAACATATGAAGAACAGCCAATCAAACTTGATTTTAAATTATCAGTGGATTGATTCATCCACAAGGGAATTAGAGAATAGAAATAAGTATTTAAATTTATCTCACTGTGACTGATGATGATTCCAAGTGTGCAGCTGACAACAGGGAGCTGGACTTTGCTTTTGTTTTATGGGCCTGAGCTGCTGACATGTTGACGCCCAGTGATCACTTTGTTTGCTCCGGCCTGCAAACGGGTCAGTCGTGAGGAAGAAAGTGGAACAAACTGACAGATTTGCTTGGACCTTTTCTGTTCTTTAAAGAGATGACTAGGTACCACAAAGCAGCGGCTGACGGCTACTTGGAGCTTTTAAAGGAGGCCACAAGGAAAGACCTCAACACTGCTGATGACGATGGCATGACTCCCACTTTACTGGCTGCGTTTCATGGACATGTGGATGCTCTTCAGCTCATATGCAGCAGAGAGTAAGATATATTCCTTCTAACTGTGACAGTCTTTATATGACTATAGTCTATATGGTCAAACAACCTGTGGCCATAGCGAGGCATTTTTAATTATTACTTTGATTTAACTAAAAAAATATTTTTATTTCCCTTTACAAGCACTAAAGTAATACTTCATTTAAAATGCCTAATAAGTAAATTTAACTACAATACAGTGCAGCAACAAATGTTGGTGTTCACATGTTGTCCACTGGAGCACAATGAGTTAAAACTTCATTCCCCTTCTCTGCCATGAGCTGGGCCAAATGGTTCTTTAGCCAAAGCCATCTTGTAAAACAAAAGAGCCCTTTATCTGTCCCCACCAGCACTACCTCCGTCCGCTTTTCAGTGCAACAAAAGACTGGCTAAAATCTAGCACAACCTTTTTAGTGAACTATGTTTCACTATGAGTCTCAGAAAAGAAGTTTAGAAGTTATGCCATGGCACATTACTCACATCCCAGACCAGAAGTGGCTATCGCTTTGGTCATAAACACCATGAACTGGAATTTATGACTATACTTGTTCCTCTTTTACAGTAATTAAGACTTTTATGGCTATGACAGTGATGAAGAGCACTAGAGGACTTTCGGTCTTAATAGCTTACCTATTATCTTCAGCTGGTCAGAAGTGGATGAAGTATAGTCAGTACTCAAAGTACTCTACTAGTAACTGATTTTATAGGCATCAAGTCAACTTATTTAGCCTATTAATAAAGATTGGTTTCAAAATAAGAGTTAAATAGTACTGAACATAATGGTGTGGACAACATAAAGTCTAGTCCAGGTTTGCTCCACATGGCCCTTAAATTTTAAATCAATATTATTTTGTTGCATTTGAGTGTATTTATTTGTTCTAGTTTGTATTAAGCAAGTTTTGGATGTGTATTGTGAATATGTATTGTATGTATTGCAGCATTAAGAGGCCAATCTGAAAATAAATATTATCATGCTGTCTGTCAGACTATTATGTCTGTAGATTCACAAATAAATCTAATTAGGAAAACATACCTATACTTAATATACAGAATATCATTGTGAAGCAAAAATTTTTTTATGCCTTAGGACATTACATTACAAAACCCTATGAAATGTAGAGAGCAGATGTCAAGCAACAATAGAGTTTATCAAAACAATAAAAACAATTGTGACACATTATTGTTTAATCTCATATTTGTCTTTTTTGCATTATACAGAGGAGACCCCAACAGGAGTGACATCTGGGGAAACACCCCACTGCACCATGCTGCAGCCAATGGCCACATGCACATTCTCAGCTTTCTAGTAAACTTTGGTGCAAACCTTTTTGCACTGGACAATGAATTCCACACAGCCATGGATGTCGCTGCTTCTCGCGACCGCATGGACTGTGTGCGCTTCCTAGACGCTGCTGCCTCACAGCAGACCATCCAAAATTCAAAGAAGGTCGCCAATTTAAAAAAGGAGGCAATGAAAGAAGCTGAAAAACGTGTGAAACTCTGTGAGAAGGTGAAGAAGAAACATCAGAGCAAGATGGATAAAATGTATCGCGGACCAGGCAGTGCTGGCTCCATATCGGAAGGAAGCACAGCGTCGTCTGTCTCAAATGGTGGTACCATGTCTGGCGTCAATGAGCAGTTCTCCAAGCTTATTGCTGCTGAAAAAACTGGCTCTCTTACAGCCAGGGTCAAAGGCACACTTCAGAAGAAGCTTGGAAAGAAAGACAAAGGCACAGTGCAGGGATCAGGGTTAGATGGAAACGTTATTTTCATCAAAACAGAAAATGAGGCCTCGGAGAAGCCAGAGTTTCTGGATGTTTTTAATGAACAAGATGAGGATATGTTAGATGGAGATGAAATTCAGGACTTTGAAAATGATGATAACGATGAATCGGGCAAACAGTCCCTCTTCGTTCGGCCTGGTCTTGGAGGCCTGACTTTCATGAGGAAGATGGGTCTTGAGTCAGAGGATGTCCCCAGTGGGAACAACGAGAGTCTCGGCTACCTTGTTCAGAATGAGTTGTTTGAGGCAGAGGAAGAAGCTGCTGGCTTTGGGGGAACTGACATCTCTGACCTGCCCTGGGAACAGGAAGATTTGGGCCTGGATGATGATGAAGATGAGGAAACCTCTCCATTGGATGCATTCCTGTCTGCTATCTCCTTGCCAGAATTCACCCTCGCTTTCAGCAGAGAGCACCTGGATCTGGAGGCGCTCATGCTTTGCTCGGATGAAGACCTAAAGGGCATTCGCATCCAGCTGGGACCCAGGAAGAAGATCCTGGAGGCTGCTGCTCGAAGAAAGACTGCACTGGAGACTCCTGGCATCATCAAGGACAGCTGTTTGTGATTTAGTGAAAGATTTATACAAGTGATTTATAACCATGTTTGTAACTTAAAGATTGTCTTTTTTTTAAGGGAGCCAGTCAGATGTTCTGTTCAAAACAAAAATGATGCAAAAAACTCAAGAAAACTCACATAATTAAAAATCTACAACATATGTGTGGCCAAAAACTAAATAAGTTTGGGTGCAGAAGTGCTGCTGTATGTTTTCTGTAATGTTGACAACGTAATTAAACATGTAAAATAATGTTCTAATTTCTGCATGTGTTTCTTTTCTTGCATTGTGGAAACATAGATTTATTTGTGAGCTGACATCCTAACAATTATAATTTAGGATTAGAGTTGGGTTAAGGTCAGGCTAGGGGAACGTGCTTTGCTTACAATTGTAATCTCTAGGAAATGACAATCGGTGCATTTGAAATGTGGCTGTAAATAAAAAGCACATAAATATGAGCAAAATGTCACTTAATGTATGAATGCGAAACCTACCCTTAAACCAAATATACAAACCCGGAAGTACTCGGCAGCGAATCATCTTGACCTGCGCAGCGGAGGAGGGAGGAGCTTCCGGTGAGAGGCGTTAACCATCTTCCGTGTATTTCTGTGGGAGAGTGTGTTTGCACTGTGGGACAGTCACGACTGTGTTGAACAGGTAATATCTGTCGCTGTCACACCTGCCGAGCGGTTATTCTCACACTTTGTCTTCACATGAATCTTCCTGAAACGAGCGGTTAGTGAGACTCGGTGGGAGAAAAGCTCGTTTGCGTCTCCAAGCTGCTACATCGATGCTAAGTGTCATAGGAAGCTAAGTTCATAAACAAGATCCGAGCGTCTGCGCGCCTTGTTTCTTCTTCTACGAATTTTACTTTCAAATTAGAGCTTATGCGAGGAAGCATTCAAATGTGTGCGTGAACGTTACTGTACTGATGAATGCGAGAATCAGGCTTCAGCTGTGTCCTAACTGGCTCTGCTTTTGCTTGCCCAGCAATGTGAGACATGGCTGAGATCATCGCAGTCAGCGTCGGTTTGCCCCCGCTGCCCACCATGAACGCCACCTTCCCGGTCCAGGAGGACGCCCCCATCGCAGCTGCCGCCGCCCCTCCTCTCTCATCCCTGAGCAGCGAGGACTACCTGTTTGTGGAGACCAGGCACCCCAGCACCGTCCTGCAGGGCCTGAACAGCCTGCGGCTCAACAACGCCTTCTGTGATGTGACTCTGTGCTGTGGAGGTCAGGAGTTCCCCTGCCATCGCATTGTGCTGGCCTCTTTCAGCTCTTACTTTCAGGTGAGCACAGCTTTCCTCATACACGTGCATTATTAACAGAACATAATTATTATTCAAGTGTGTGTTTTCTTCTCACATCTCCCCAGGCCATGTTCTCCACTGACCTGATAGAGTCTAAACAGGATCGAGTTGCCATAAATGGTGTTGAGCCGCAGATGATTGGCATGTTGGTGAGCTACGCCTACACATCGGAGGTCTACATTTCTAAAGCAAATGTTCAGGTAAAGCGTCTGCTCTCGTCTTTTCTCTTCTCTGCCTAAACAAAAACGTGTGCTGAAAACTGATTTCATTCGATCTAGGCATTGCTGGCAGCGGCCAATCTGCTGGATGTGATGGCTGTTAGAGAGGCCTGTTGTCATTTCATGGAGCGTCAGATGGATGAGATGAACTGCGTGGGGATTCACTGCTTCGCCGAAGCTCATTCCTGTAAGGTGCTGGAGAAACGCAGCATGGACTACATTCTTGAGCACTTCAGCAGTGTCTATCAGCAGGTGAGTGGCTGATGGAGCCACGTTTTATTTCGCAGTCTCACTCCTGTACACTGATGTGTTTGCTGCAGTGTCCCAAGAGAATGGGGGAAATCTTATGTTATGCATAGTGATGAAGTAGTACATTGTCTTAAAATAATATATTGTCCTCAATATATAACAGCTGGGAATGTCTATTTAGGCGAAACTATTCATTATCTATATGGAAATTCAGGACAGTCTCTGATGCCACATGCCACCCTGAATGTCATTAGGGACCTAGCTTACAGTCTTAATTATTTGGTAATCATTTTGATTATAGTTAGCCCACTCTTCCTTTGTTGTTGCTGTTGTCGTTGTGGTAATTTTCTTGAAAAGACTATCTTTGAGTTTGTCAGCAAGTTATCAACAGTTCTAACTCGTGTCTTGAATCGAAGTGTCTTTTGATTTTATGTTTTGATGAGGATATCTAACGGAATACAAAACAGGCTGGCAAGATGAGGGAAGTAGCATCTGTTGCTAGGTAACAGTTCAAAGCTGATGTTCCATTAAGTATTTAGCATTTAGTTAAACCTGAGTTAGGATCAGTTAGTAAGATAAGAGAAGGTGGTAAGTTGGTTGGTTGGTTAGGATTTGCTGTAAATCCTAATCTTGTACTTCCCTTATCTTAATATTTAAGATAGGTTTCCAATGTTTTGTGTCAAATAATCAAATGGATCATACAATAAGAAATGATTTTGTGATCCAAGCCAAACATTTTCTTGGGGGCGACCTAATGAACCACATTTGGAAAAACTGCTTAAACTTTTTACATTGTACAGTATATCATCATTGGAGCTGAAACCAGGGATTATGTAGTTATTTGCCATTTCGTATACAAAAAATATTATCTGTTTGTCAGTTTATTACCATATATGATTCAGAAAACATAGATTGTAGCTTGAAATAAAATTTACACAATTTTATGTGAACTTTTTAATTAAAGGTAGTTTACTCTGTTCTGGGCCAGTGAGTAAATTATTTTTGAACTACTGTATAAAAACTAGCCATCACAATGGAATTAGAGCAGAGCAGCAAAATTTAACCTGCCAGCCTTGTGAGTTTCACGTGTGAAGAGCTTAACAAAGATAATCCACCTGCTTGTCAGTTGTCAAACTAAGCTCTACTAGTGAATAAATTCCATAAACATATGCGTGGGTTTAAAAAGCAGGGTGGCTAGTAGTTTCTTTTAAGAATCCTGCTGTAATTCTTCCCATTTCCCCCAACAGGATGAATTTTTGTCACTGTGTGTGGACAAACTGACTGAAATTATTGCCAGTGATGATCTCAATGTGCCTAAAGAGGAGATGGTGTTTGAGGCTGCCATGCTGTGGTTGAATAAATGCCCCTCTCGCAAACAGAACTTTGAAAAGGTCAGATTTACTTGCGTTTACGTTTTATGCTTGTTGTGCCACAGATTTGTCATAAGAAAATATACGTAGCTCTCTGTCTTATCTAAATGTACTGTAAATCCTCACCGAACCTTTCTGCTTTAACGAATCCACACTGGTACATATAATGTCCCACAGGATAAACTGCATAACTCTTCAATACAAATTGAAAGGCACTCTTGGTCCTATGTTTGGTAGGATGGTTAAATGATTTATAAATGGATCACACATTCATGTTGTACTTGAGGTACAGTGGTTGTGATTAACTGTATGGTAAAACATATTTCCTTTACTGTGTTCTTCAAAGGTCCTCGAGCACATCCGTCTGCCTCTCATCAGCCCCTACTACCTCCACGATGTGATTGAGTCCTTGGATGTTGTGAAGGAGAACCAGAGCTGCCAGAGGCTCATCTCTGAGGCCAAGGACTACCTGCTGCTAAAGGACCGACGCGGAGAGCTTTACTGCCCAAGGGCACGGCCACGCAGGTCCACAGGTGAACACATTCACAGTGGACATTTTCAATAAATCTTTTAATTTAGCTTTATGGGTATTTGAGCGTGCATCTGTGTGGACAAGTTTCTCTTGCTCTTGCTTGAATTTTAGCAAACTTAGTAGTTTAAAATGTCATTAATAGATTTTCTATATTGTGTTTCCTTTAATGTAAAGAGACACACAATCAGTCTAACATCAGTCTGTTCACTGGGTTTCTAAATGCAAAGGTTTACAGATTGTAATTGGTCTCTGAGGCTGAACCACATGTTTGGTTTATGGGCAAGACATGTCACCATGTCTGCTCAGGCTTTAAGAAACTGTGATTCTGAAAATTTTCTTTTGGAACATAAATTATACATAAAGAAACTAATTAACAGACCAATAAATGATAAAATAGTAATTGGTTGCATCCTTAAACACATCTACATTGTATACTACAGGGTTATTTATCTGTTATATCAACAGTTGATCAAAGACTTGCGTGACTCGTCTCATTCCTTTCTGTTTCCCATCTTGTTGCCATGGCAACAGGGACGGCTGAAGTGATAGTGACAGTTGGAGGAGAGGATGACAAGGTGGTGCTGCGCAGCGTCGAGAGCTTCGATCCTGTGACAAATCAGTGGAAAAATCTGGCCTGCCTGCCCTTCGCTGTAAGCAAACACGGCCTGGTCGTATCAGGTAGGGAACGGTTTAAACTCAAAAGTGACCCTATATTGAGTTCACTCTAAAATGAGAAACTCCGCCTAGGTGCACATGATAAATGACCTTTATCATTCCATCCTCTGCCACTCCTCCTCCTCCCTTGTTTCTGTGTAGACTCGACTCTGTATTTGGCAGGAGGAGAATTTCCCGACGGTTCAGCCAGTAGGGAGATGTGGCGCTATGACCCCTGCTTCGACTCCTGGATGGAGATGGCTCCCATGAACGTGGCTCGATCTGAGTTAGGTAGGGTGGATGCAACATGGCGTTTAATAACGTGCTACATACTATGTCTTACATTTGGCCAGTGTTGTTACAACTGAAACAACAACGGCAGCAGCTTCTACAAATCCTGATCAACAGGGCTGATCTCCATCCATCCACTTGTTATCTTAACTGCTTATCCTGTTCAGGGTTGTGTGGGGGCTTGAGCCTATGCCAGCTGTCAATGGGAGAAAGGAAGTTTCACCCTGGACAGATGGCCAGTCTCTCTCCGAGACAACAAAGAGAGACATACTCAGACAACCATTCATACTCACATCGGGAGTTTAGAGTCACCTGTTGCACGGATCTCAAAGTTGAAATTCAATTTAGAAGCTATAAATAAAAACTTAGGGCGTGTTTCTCATGTTGATGCAGAATATTGTCACATCCCCCTGTTTACTCAGGCCTGGTGATGCTGGATGGTTTCGTCTATGCAGTGGGAGGGTGGGAAGGACGCTCTCGTCTCGACTCTGTTGAGTGCTACAACCCCCACACCAACTCCTGGCAGTTCACAGAGTCTGTGAAGATGGCTGTCACGAGTCCGGCTGTGGTGGCCTTGGATGGGCTTCTTTATGTTACTGGTATGCAGACTGTTTTCAAGGTTTTACTTTTTATTTCAAAAATACTGTTTCACAAAAGGTGTTTAAAATTTTTCCGTCCATGTTTGTTTGTGTCCTGGCAGGTGGTGCGGTTCTAGAGGATGGAGACGGCACAGATCTCGCTCAGGTGTACAACCCTAAAACCTGTGTTTGGACGGAAGTCGCCCCGATGCAGATTGCTCGCTCTGGTTCTGCTGCTTGCACCCTCAAAGGAAAGATCTATGTTATAGGTAAAACAACTTTTGCTTTCAACGTTTCTTGATTCACACCTCTTTATAATCAACCAATGCAGTTATTTCTCTTGTCAAATCTTGTCCTTCCTTCTAGGTGGATGGCACGCTTCCACAGAGAACACCGATAAGGTGGAGTGTTACAATCCCAAGACTAACCAGTGGACCATGTGTGCCCCAATGAAAGAACGGCGCTACCGACCTGGTGCTGCAGTGGTGGATGGAAAGATCTACGTTCTGGGAGGAGAAGAAGGCTGGGACAGGTGAGGGGCCATTTAAAAGAGTTGTATGGTTTGTTTTTGTTTTTTTTGCCAGAAGACCAGGAATCATTTCCAAACTAATATTAGAACTACCTTCTCCTTGCTAAAATGCAAAATAAGGTCTGACTTAAGTACTTTACCTAAATAGAATTTTTAAGGGAACTTCATTAATTACTTCATTTTATGTTACTTTCACTTTTGGTTCATCAATACGTCTGTAATTATAAAGATGCAGATACTTAATAGAAATGTACTTGTACTTCCACCTCTGCCATTTAAGTTTCTGCAATAGAATGGCAAAAAATATATACCCATATAATTAGCCCCTCTTCACGTTGTCTGCATGCTAGGTGAAATGCAGTAAGTCTGTACTATTTAGTTCCTGTGGGTCTTGACAACATGGAAAATTTTGACTGAGATTAAAAACCGAAGGAAAGGCTTGTTTGCTGCCTTTTTTTTATTTTTTTGAGAACACCATCACTACTTGAGACTACAGTTTGATTTACAACTTAATTGCTGACCACCCCTTACATGCAGATATCATGACACTATTGAGAGATACTGTGAAGACACAGACACCTGGGAAATAGTCGGGGAGATGCCCACCAGTCGTAGCTGGCTCAGCTGTGTCTCCCTCAAGCTGAGGAAGGACATCCACATCAGCAGCTGTCCTGGGACACCAAATGAGAACTGAGGCAGGACACTGTGAAGGAATCCTGCTTGGTTATCTTTGCTCCCACGCTGGGGATGATGCACTATAAAGCTCAGAGCTGTGGAGATCAGTGAGCTGTGAAGTAGTGCCTGGATTTAGGCAGTGTGAGGCACTGTTTGAGCTGTTGAGCTGTTACTGGTGGCAGAAGTTTTTTTTTTTTTTCAATGACTGCTTGTAGAATGAGTCTCTCCTTTGGCGTGCCAAGATAGGAAATGTCATCAACCCACGTAATCTTAGGTCAAGGTGGACGATTCAGTCAGGAGTCTGAGGTCACTCTGTATGACGTGAACATGTTGAGGATGTTTACACCTTAAATCTGTGAAGATTTTCCCAGCCAACATAGTGTATTTTTGTATTATGATTTTGTGATGTATTTATTGGGGTGTGTCCAGCTGTGAGAATGACCTTTCAAAAACAAAACAGTTGTCGTAAACATTTCACTGTATGAAAATATGCTCTATCAGCCAAAGAACTGAAACATATTTTTGAAGGTTTCCTGTGAAAATATGTCTACATGTGAGCAGTCTTCTCAATGATTGTCTTTACTACCTGTAATATGTTGAATATATTTTTGTAATGTAGTGTGCATTATGCATCCTAGTGAATTCAAGTGTAGTTGGGTTCTAATAAAGATGTTTATTTCATTTTGTGTGTGTGTGTGTGTGTGTGCGCTTCCCTCAGTAACACTTATAATCAAATGTAGAACGAGTTGATTCTTTTTTTGAAGACTACCTATTTAGTTTGCATGTTTGCAAAGTTTTTTCATTAGTTTAACTTAAAAGCCTAGATGCAGAATATATATAAAATTAAAAAGAAGCAGTGGGCATCCAATTATGTCAGTCTCTGCAAAAGCAAACAAGGCAGAAAGCCTGAAAGGTTAGGGCTGATTTCAAAAATACTCACTAGGTTGAAATAAGTCAAAATTATTTTAGGCTCTATTCTCAGAATAAGCTGATGTAGATTTATAAGAACAGATATTATGAGATATAAATCTGTACAACACAGGTTCCCAGTTTACCCAGCACTGCACAGATTATCAGCTGGATCAGGCGTGTTCAGTCACTGGGAAGCTCGAGATGGTGTCTGCCAGCTTTCCATTGACACAGCAAAGCCTGATTGGAGTAATTAGCGGTGGGTATCGAAGGGTTAACGGATCCTTGAGGTGTAGAATGGAGAACCGGTTCAGTGAACTTGGTACATTCCTGCAGTTCTACTTTTTTATCTTGACCTCCTGATCATCTTTGATCGGCGGCTCGGCGCAGTGGATTGTGGGTAGGATGTCAGCTGTCACCTGGTACCATGAGAGGAGTTCGGTCTCTAAATGATCTCCCCGTGAATCCTGTCGGTCCTCGGTTTGCTCTGAGCTGCGGAACCGACAGGAACTGAGCTCTGCTCGGCCTGCTTGAAAAACGGAACCGTCTTAGTTGTCGTTAGCCCGGTGGCGAGTCGCTTTGCTAAGAGGCGAATAACCGCCGCAGGTTCGTTTGATTTAACGTTTGCTCAGTCTGCGAGATCGTCCCGGATCGTTCATTCGTAGTGAATGACAGACAGACAGACAGACAGACTGACCGCAGCCCACATGTGCACTAAAACCGCCTGGTTCTGTTTCTTCATTGGTCATTGCTCAGCTGGAGCGAATCTGAACGTCATTTCCAGATTTGGTCATAATCTAATAACATCCTGATATTTCACTTATGTATAATCACAGCAGCCCCACATAACTTCATAACTGTCAGTTTCTGCAGTTTGACACGTGATAGATGGAACATTAACATTATCAGTCTAATGGTGAAAGATTAATGATCATTTGAATTGGTTTATACGATTATAATTGCAGCCTTACTTGGCACCACCTGAAATTACACATTCCCTGCATATTAACTACCAGTTACACATTATATAGTTTATCAGATTAATTTTAAATGTCATTGCTTTCAAAAGGTAAATTCCTTGTTTTCATCTAAATAATATGTAGTGGTCAATATATACATTACATAGAAGGAAGATATACATAAAATTGTTCTTTAATGTGGCTTGTCAGCTTTGTCTTGTAATCATCTGGGAGTGAAGCTGGGAGCCACTGATACATGCATTTAGTGGGAATTTACTTAAACAGGATTAAGAATGAAGACACTTAAAAGCATGTGTCATAAAATATTAAAGCTGGCTAAGCTTTGTCCATTCACAAGCCTGCCTGCTTTTGTGGTGTACTTGAGCATGAGGGAGAAAGTAAATCCTTCACACTTCAATCTGTTTGAAATAACAGACTGTCTCCCTGCTTTTTTACCTGGACCCAAATGTCTACACAGCCTGAGGTTCAGTCAAGGATAGATGATGGATGAAGCTTGTCCTTGTTCTTGATGCTCTCAGAGAAAGAGCTGCTATTAAATTCAGTTTTTAATTTGGTGTCACCACAACGCTTCTGCGAGGTGGATTGAGGCGCTGACCAAGCCCCTCGCAGCCCGGAGAGCCCCCACAGCTGCCCCTTCCCCTCCTGAAAGTGTCCAGGTATGTGCAGCTTTCATCCACACAACAGCTGTTCCTGTATTTACTGTAAAATTTACAGTAACTTCTTTCTTTGCTTCATCAGGTGTCCAAGCTCCTAAATGGCCTGGTGATAACATCCCTGGAGAACTACTCCCCCTTTTCCAACGTGGGCGTATTTGTGAAAGCTGGGAGTCGCTATGACACTTTGGAAAACCAGGGTGTCTCCCATGTTCTACGACTGGCTGCAAAGCTGGTAGTTTGTAAGTGTGGAACAAGTTTGGGGAAACTGTAAACCAATTTATTGCAGTTCTTAAAGCAGAATCTGCCCTCATATAATCA
Organism: Channa striata; assembly: GCA_033026295.1. Lineage (NCBI taxonomy): Eukaryota > Metazoa > Chordata > Actinopteri > Anabantiformes > Channidae > Channa > Channa striata. The sequence continues at coordinate 16,830,383 of CM065180.1, read as the reverse complement.
ATATACATTTGTCACACCTCTCACGTGCAACTTTTTGTTTCTCTTTTTCTCTGTTTGTAGACGACCAAGGGTGCGTCAGCCTTCAAGATCTGTCGTGGCGTGGAAGCACTGGGGGGTAGCCTGAGGTCAGTACGGGTACTTACTGCACACTGACTGTTTCTGCTTTATGCTAAAAATCAAAAGTAGAATCGCACCGTAAGCGTAGCCCACCCCGCTAAACCAGCTGCCTTTTGTTTACTTGCAGTGTGACATCATCAACAGAGACCCTGGCCTACACTGCAAACTGTTTGAGAGACGACCTGTAAGTGCATCTATGGTTGTGTCACGCCTGTCGTGTTATTTTTGCTTACTCTTTAGTTGTATACACATCTTATTAAAAAAACCCTTAAAGCTGTGTTGATGCTTCACTGCTGTTGTGTGCAGAGATTTACTGTGGGAGTTTTTAGGCCAGTGTGACCACAGCTCAGGACGTTCGGCCATGGGAGGTAGAAGAACTGACGTCCAGAGTAAAGGTTGACAAGGCGGTGGCTCAGCAGTGTCCTCTGATAGGTTGGTATCAGGAGGAGCAACCATTTAGCTCTTTACTGGCACCAGTGTCATGTGACATCATTTTTTATATATATTTTATATGTCTAGGGCCAAAACAAACACAGTGTGTCTACAGGGTCCTAAAAGTCAGAAAATGTAATGGACTCTAATAAAGAAGGATTAAAGCATCACATAAGCTACACATAACTGCAGAGCAGAGTAGAATTAGCATGTTACATGTTTCTATTATCAGTGAGACTTGTTGGAGATTTAACAGACACTTGTGTTGTTAGTCGAGTTTCCTGGATGAACATCGTACGTGTCCAGCTGAAATCCGAGTCGTTCTTCCATTTTCTCCTGCAGGTGTAATAGAGAAGTTGCACGAAGCAGCGTACAAAACTGCTTTGTCCAACTCTCTCTACTGCCCTGACAACATGGTCGGTCGTATTTCCCCTAAACAGGTATGAATCGTACTTTTGTTTACTTTTTATACATAGAAAAAGCAGTTAATTGTGTGGTATCATAGGAGAGTCATTAACACTTATAAACCATTTAGCACCTTCTTGATTATAGCAATAGTTTGTGCAATAAGACCAGTGTTTGGTAAGTTTTGCAGAGCTCTTACACACCTCATTTTTTTCTGTTCCCTCTATAGCTGCAGTCATTTGTTCAGGACAATTGTACCACTGGCAGAATGGCTCTTGTAGGACTAGGTAGGTGTTAACTAGTGGAGGCTATTTCGACTGTATAACTGCATCACAGCTGCTCTCCTTCATGTTCAGGCTTTTCTTACGGGGGCTTCGTTCTACTAATGGTCAGCTCTCTGATGTTGTATTAGCCTTGTCCGAGTAAATTGTGTGTGAACTGTCATAATAATGTTATCAATGACTTAACTTGCCTCCATGACCACACATACAGTTTTTATGTTAAATTCTTTGCTTAATGGGTGCTATGTTTTAGTTAATGATTTCCCTGTCCTACTATGATTGTGTGTTAATGTTACATTCTATGATATACATGATACCAGGTGTCCTGAGGCAGGTGGGCGAGGGTTTCCTCAGTGTCCGCAGTGGGGCCGGAGCACCTGTGGTTAAATCTGTATATCGTGGAGGTAAAAGCTTGTGTTTAATAGCCATATTACACACGTAATGAAAGATTGCTGGATCTTGTAATAACAGTGTAATGTGTTAAGGTGAGCTGCGGGTGCAGAACCACGAAGACTTGGTACATGCAGTAATTGCAAGTGACGGTGGTGTGACAGGTAGTGTGGAGGCTGATGCCTTTAGTGTGCTGCAAAGAATCCTGGGGACCGGGATGCACGTGAAAAGGGGCTCAAACATCACTAGCAAACTGAGCCAGGGAATTGCCTAAGCTACCACACAGCCGTTTGATGTGAGTTTTAAAATATAGAACATTAAATAGTTATTAGCTCTTTACTCTGTGGAACTTTAGCTATAAAGTCAGAAACTGTTACTAATGTCGAATGGTTGTCTTTCAGGCCACAGCTGTTTGGCGTCTATACCATTGCACAAGCAGCTTCTGCCGCAGAGGTGACGACTAAATGCATTCCTTCCAAGACAAATATAAAATGTGCGAATATGTCACAATCACGAAACTCTGGCTGGTTTCAATTATCTGTGCAGGTGATCAAAGCTTCCGTTGCCCAAGTGAGAGCTGCGGCAGAGGGAAATGTGTCAGAGGCTGACATCAGCAGAGCAAAGCGAGTTCAGTGCGAAGTATTTATCGTAGACACAAAGGTTAGAGCAAAAGTTCTCACTGAAGAATAGCTGCTGTGTTTGATATCTCTGCAAAGGAGCCAGGTGAAAGCAGAGTATCTGATGTCAGTAGAAGGGTCAGATGGTCTGATGGAGGAGATCGGTGCTCAGGCTCTGAACACTGCAGCATATCAACTTCCAGACACTGTTCTCCAGGCTATAGACACAATCACCACAGAAGATGTGGTCAAGGTGAGTGTCTTCGCTGTAGAGGCAATTACCGTATATTGCTCTGAAATTAGAAGGTGACGATGAGAAAATCTCATCAGCTTCCAGTGCAATATATTGTAACTGCAATCCACGTGTAATTTATATGCAAAACTGAAATCCAGGCTGTGCCAAAGGTAACAAGATAACCACAGATATTTCGCTGTCTCGTACTGCTGTGATAAGACCTATTAGATCTAATATAACGTGTTCAAATTATTTCAAACAAATCCATGTATGCTTGGCAAAGACTGAATTGCAGAACTGCTGTTTAGCTAATTCACGGTGCATTTGACATAAAATTTGCTTTCTCATTATTAAAAAAGGTAATAAACAGTCTTAACGTTCTCCATGATTTCTCACCTGAGAAGTCTGAAATGGTTTCGTAATTATCTGTATAGGGCTCACTAATTTTCTCATTTCTTATAAACAAAGACCACTGGTAGGGCAAAAGTGCATTTAATAGAGAAGAGTGAGGCTGCATTTTATAAATAGTTTGAAATACACAACACGTCCTGTCACTCAGTTTAAATCGGTCAGGTCATTATAGATATTTGCCAGTATTTTAAATGTGAAATTTCATCATCGATCGGGGCTATAAATTATGGTTTGTCCAAATCAATAAACTATTTGATTCATAGAATTTAAACAATATACATAAAAATTGATTTCTCAAGCCCATAATGACATCCTCATGTTGCTTGTTCACTTTCCAATTTGATTATTTTACTTTACAGTAATTAGAACATTTAATCATTTTATAAACGATTGGATCACATAATTAAAGTCACCTAGTAGATTCAGTACTACGGGAAGAAAACACTACAGTAGTTTATGTGTGTATTGTTTGTATTGCTTATTAAGTATATCTAAAATCTATATCCTTTCCTTATAGCCTGCAAAAAAAATGTGGATGCAAAAAAGACCATGGCAGCTAGCGGACACCTTGTTAATACACCGTTTATGGATGAAGTATGAAAATTGTGTTAGAGCTGCTGATGCTGTGCCTGGAAAGAAGGAGGACATCAAAGCCTGCAACGATTAATGTCTGCAGTCTTGTGTTATGTGTAAGCACCAACACGGACCTGAAGAATCATAATGCAACTTTTTTGGTGGGGAATACAGTATTTGTCCATCTATCTATATATCTTTGTAAATTAAAGTAATATAGCAATAATACCTGGTTGTTGTTTGACTTTGTGTCTTGGAATGAATCCAGAGTTAATATAGGTTTTGTTGTGGAGCAGGCAACACTTTAAATCTCTTCTTCTTATTGTTCCGTTCCATAACCAGCAGGTGGACCCTAAAGCACGATCATGACTTGCAGAATTGGAAATTGCAAACAAATGCAGTCTTGGGTTTGCTTGTGCCCTTTTGCAGTTGGTGCAAATGTGACAATGGTGTAATATGTATTGAGTTAGAAATATTTTAAACGTAGAAAGACCAGAGTTAAGTTAGTCCATTACAAGCGAAGGCAGGTGCTGGTTGAAATAAAGCACATCCATCTCAGTTTGACTGTACAGTTAATGGTGCATATTACTATATTTGCAATCCATGGGATTATCAATCTCAGTCACTGTGAGCCTGTGACCTGCCCTTCACTAGCTGTACACTGGGACGCTGTTTTGGGGAAAAGAGTTGTGCCATTTGTGTGTATTTATTACACCACTCTCCTGGCACGGCTTCACACACGACCTCTGTTAGTGTTAAATACACAAAAACTACATCTATGAAAGGCCTGGGAAGCAGAGCACAGTGACACGGGACGACATGCACCAACAATGTCAAAATCTCAACACAAAGAGACAACGAGAAACTGATTTGTAGAAGGCACCTACACACGCTTACAACATACACTGCCAATCATGTAATGATTTTCCTTTATGTTCATGACTATTTACATTGTAGATTCCCACTGAAGGCATCGGAACTATGAATGAACACATATGGAATCATGTAGTGAAGAAAAAAAGTGTGAATTAACTCAAAACATGTTTTATATTTTAGATTCTTCAAAATAGCCAACCTTTGCTTTGATTACTGCTTTACACACTCTTGACATTCTCCCCGGTCGTCACCTGAAAAGGTTTTCACTTCCCAGGTGTGTCTCAGGGCTTATTGGTGGAATTTCTTGCCTTAATGGATTAATGGGACCATCAGTTGTGTTGTGCAGAAGTTATGCAGAGATGAGAAGGTGGGTCCAAACCTTTGGCTTTTAGTGTATATTAGACAAACCAATAAATAATTCACACACAAAATACAATGTCCTAGAAAATGTATAAGCATGTTAACAAGAGCTTGTATAAAATGAATGAATATAATTCAATGAAAATCATTAAACTGATTATTGAACGCCCCTGCACTCGATCCCACCTCATTGCAGTTTATTACAGAAAGTTGCAGCTTATGGGATAGAATAATGTATTTCTTATAAAAGTAATTTCTGGACCCAAGGGGGCCCGAAGAGGTGAAACACAAAGCAGTATTTGAGTTTACGCCCAAGCTTATTTATTTCACGAGCACAAAACCTTTTTTGACAACAGATCAGAGTTTTTGGACTTTCTGTGTTTGGCTCTTCAGACTCTCCACCCGTGGACCACGCGACCCCCCGTTTGGCACCGGGTATCGCGAGAAGAGCGCGACCCCCCGCCGCCGCCGCGCCGTGCGTGACGCTGCGTGGGGGTGTCCGCTCGCCTGATGTCACTCGGCAGAAACGGAGGCTGAGCTAACGGCGGCCGCACGGCTGGAAGCACAACAATAACGCTCCGGTTCCTGCGCTCACACCGGGACTCGCCTCGTCGCCTCCACGGCTGAAACGCTCCGGGTTAAAACCCCGAGTCCGGTCCTCACCGCGGCCCCGGAGCAGAAGCAGAGCAGAGGGAGAGGAGGCGCTGAAGCTTCGCTAACGGACCGAAAGTACCAGATGCTATTCCAGCGGAGACGGAGGACGGGCACGGACAAGCAGCGGAGGGTGATGGGTTCTCGTTTTCCTGACGGGTAACGTTCGAACCTTCGCCGAAGACGCGGATTCTGCGGACTACGTGGGACTTGCTTCGCTCCTTCTGCACCTCCGTTCGTCCGCCAGTGAGCCTGAAATGCTAACGCAGTCTCGGTCTCGGCCGTCGAGCAGCCTCTGGGCCGCAGCTCGGCTCACCGAGCCCGAATCTGGGAAGTAGCTAGCTAGCCGCCTGCTAGCCGCAGCTGTACCCGATGCTGCTGCCGCTGCGGCGGCTGCTGCAGCTAAACGGATCCGCGCGACGACAGGAGCCGTTCGGACAGTTTTTATCGCAGCGAAGCGCAGCGGGCGTGTGAGACGTGATGCTTTTGTGCCTTTTGTAGCTGGAAGCTCTCGCTTGGTCGACGAGAAGGAGCTAACGTCGCTGCAAAAATGCACAGCAGAAGCACAACAGCGGGCTCCCGTTGTTGAAGGGGGCGAGGTTAGACTGATAGTAGCCCACCCTGCGTCTCTCAACACTCGGCGTCACGTCCAGACGACGGCCGCCACATTTCTCCCCCCCACCACCACCACCACCACCACCACCACCCGCATCGTTCCCCGCTTCACGAGCTGGCGACATGGATAAACTCACGATCATTTCAGGGTGTCTGTTTCTGGCTGCAGACATCTTCGCAATAGCCAGTATTGCAAATCCGGACTGGATCAACACTGGTGAATCAGCAGGTAAGTGAAACGGGCCATTACGCAAAGTGGAAACTACAGGGATGTTGTGCGTGTTTTAGTCGGATCTCTGGGGCCAGATGCTCCGTCTCCACATGCAGCAGCAGCAGCAGCAGCAGCAGTAATCTCCACAACAAAGATGCCCCATTGTGTGATTAGGATTCATCTGCAGCAGCATTATTTTGTTGTTGTTGTTGTTGTTTTCCACAGTGTTATTTGTTATTCATACTCAGATCACCACCGGGGATTCATCATTTTATAACTGATTAGCAATTTATTTTAGTGCTTTAGTGCTTTATTACTTTAGATCAATGCTTTTGTAAACTAGCAACAAATAGGTTTTATAGATTTCAGAGGGATGGTCCGCAGTATAAAAACCTACCATATCTGATTTAAGGCGGTTTAAAATAGAAAATAATCTAATTGTCACTTTTGAGATGCCAGAAACTACGAAACAATATAATTTATGTTTGGAAATATTATTGAAAGGTAAAAAAAAAATCTATTAATTAGTCTAATATCAGGAAATTAATTGTCCAACAATGTGATATGCAATTAATCATTGTCCTCTTCATATGCTTTTCCTATGCTTTTCTTTGATTTATGTCATTGATACTAGTTTTTAAATTAGCGGCCACAAAATCAAGGTGTTCAAGGGAATTATGACACTTTGTGCCCCCAACTAATTTAGGAGGTTACTTGACCATGGAAATGGTCAACAGTTGCACCTTATTGGTCAAGGCACTTCACCATAAAGGTAACTGTTCTTGTCAAGTCATGCTCGATCTTTTAAGTGTGTTAACTCTTATCAGTAAATACTTTGTGTAACCAGATTGTGTGTATTTGTGGTGTAATCCGTTCGGGTTATGGTGAACACGTGCTGTTGGACCTCCGTTTTATTTGTGTCAGTCCTGAAAACACATTCAGGCTATTGATAGACAGCTGCTCCTCTTTGTTCCCTGTCAGATGACAGCTTAGTAACTGGGTCAGGGAGGGTTCATCATCAACCAATACACATTCACGGCGTAGTAGCTCAACAGAACAAGCAATCTGTACAAAAGTAATAACGGGTTGCAAAAAATGAGGGCATCTTCTGCAATTTGTACAAATGATTGTTTTGGAAAGCAAAAATGAAGCTTGAGTTAAATTAGACTATTGGAGATGTGGTTCATGACATATGGCTCAGGTGATCTAAAATTAGTGCACTACAGCTCCACAGTGACTGTCTAGTGAGATTCATAAATCTGTACCTGCACACACAGAGAGCCCAATCTTTGCTATATTTAAATCACAGCGTTGTGGTGAGTGTGGGTGGTGTTATAGAGTAGGTGTTTTACAGCAGCCAGCTTCTACTTCCTCTCACAGGTTTAACTTTCTCTATTGGATGATTGTAATGTGATTTGTCTTATGAGCAATGAAAGAGACGGACGACTGACAAGCATCTCCTTTCCACTTTTTTTTCTCATTATCTTGAGAAAGTGCCGGCCAGTGTTCAGGAATACATAATATTAATCTGATTTATGTTTCTAAGCAAGATGTAAGTAGATGCACTTAAGTCGCCTGGTTACTGTAAACCCACGAATACATGCAGCAGTAATCATATTTCCTGTCTACCTCAGACCTATTTTGGAAGCATAGCTCACAGATTTGAACTGTATATTGACAGAAGATGCAGCTTCTAGGCTCTCATTATTTTATGGTTTGCTGTGTGTGTGTGTGTGTGTGTTTGTGTGTGGCATGCCATTGCAGACTGACAGTGCATGGAGAGAAAGGCAGACACAATGGAGCTCCTTTTCACATTGCAAACTGAATTTAAAAAAATAATTATTAGGTGGAAAGTGATTTATGTAGTCTTCAACAAAGCACTTTGTGTTAGCTTGAGATTTAGCAGGGGTTGACTGGTTGACTGTTACAAGAGGATGAAAGAGGTTGTGCATACATGGCCTAAAGTAATTTGTTATTTATTTCTTGTGCAACACAAGAATTTTAGTTGGTAATTTCCATATAAAGGTCAAGTAAAATCAATTACTTCACAATAGAGGAAGTCAGGACAAACTAAAGAAAATATATGAATAAAAAGACAAATTCACATAATGAAATATATCAAAACTATAGTAATCTCTGAAGATGGTGCAAACTGTAATTTTAAGCTCCTCAGCAATTTGAAACAAACTGCTCATTTTCTCATCATGAACACAGCGTGCATGACTCATTGCTGCACATAATTATTCTTGGCATTGAAAAAAAATCATCATGGCATCACTGTATGAAAATTCTCCAGCAAGAGGCAGATTTTTGAAGCTTTGTCATGATTTTGTAAACGATTTCAAATTTACCGTAGGTTTAAATGTAAGGGTTTAAAACTTGGGTGAGCATGGGTAGTCTGATGAAAGCACAGAATATGGTTTGAGTTCTGAGTTCTGGATCCTTTAGTAAATATTTATTATTTTGATGATTACTTAGTTATCAGTTATATTAAACTAATATAATTACACTGATAAAAATAGATATCAAGTGGACAGTTGTTAACGGTTACTTGATAGGTCACTTGATTTCTATTGTCTGTCATTTGGAGAGTACATGTGTATACAGATAATTATTTTTATGACTGACATTTTTACAATTTATTTTCAAAAATAGTTCCTTCCTTCTGCATGACATGCTTTTAGCTGTTCACTCAGCTGTTTTCAGTTCAGATTATGTCATCTAGAAGGGCAGTTCAACCTACACCACTGAGTCTGATTTCTAGCTTTATTGTGTTATCAGAGATTCGATTCAGTGCCTGACAACCTGCTCTTGTAGAAGCAGCGTATCGTCTTTGGACTCTGAACGACTAGGAACGGACATGCTCTCCCTAGCTGTTAGCCCAGATTGAAAGCTGAATTTGCTCGAGCAGTGCATGGGTTTCAGACTCCTATTTTGGTGAAGTTATTTGATTTCAGCTTTTTTTTGTGAGCTAATCAATACCAAGTAAACAAACCACAGCCATTTAGCACTAACGCTTGCTGTTTCCTGCTCCACTGTCCACATAATAATGTAAAAGTCAAACTCCTCTTTGTACTGAAACACTGACAAAGGAGAGGTAGCACTACTATCAGCCAAACTAAAGATAGAATGTGAATATGACATTGTCTCTATTCGGTGTGATATCCTCAGGCAATAACAGCTGAAGTTGATTTCCTATGCCGAGCTTTAAGACAAAACCCTTTTTTCAGCAGTGTCAGATACAAACTGTGATTCCTGGCAGCTCAGCTGATGAAGGCCCTCCTGCAAATACACCACAGTGGATGTCATTCTCTAGAGCATGAATAGCCTTCGGAAACATGCACACAAAACCCCTGCGCAGACACAATTTAAAGTTGGTAAATCACATCCAGGTACAGGCTGCCTTTCATTACACGGCTACGTCCAGTGGCAATGATGACAACAGATTTTCACATGTAGCAACTTTCCGTGTAAATGTATTTACATCATGATCTGTAAAAAATACTTTTCTAACATATAACATGTGTTTTATATGCCCCAAGCTACTGGATAAAATGATGAGTTGTTTGTTGATACCGGAAGATGATATTCATCAGAAACTGCTACGCTGTTGGTCTTTTCAGACAGGCCTTATCTTAAATGCATAGTGCATTTTTATTATGTTGATATTATCTTGTTGATTTTAATATACACACACCATATACAGTTCCCTTATAGAAAAACAACAAAATACCATCTTAAAATGTATTTCTGTCCTATTTTATGAAGGAGCTGCATCAATACACGTGAGCAGATTTTAGTAGGCAGGAAACACATTTATTTACAGAATGCAAGGAGCTGTTGATTTTCACAACAGAAGATGTAGTTCCTACATGGATTACCTGCAGTGAAGGCATTTTAGCCACTAAGTGTTGAACGTAAAACCTAAAACTCACAAAAGAAAAAACTGCAACTGAGACACTTACCTGTGGGTCACCCAAGTGTTAACGTTGCAGCAGCTTTTCCTTTTATTTCCTGTAGATACGTGATTTAAAACTGCTGTCTATGTAAGTTACTATTCCCTAGGTATTAGGTTGTAGGTTGCTGTAGGGCTACTAAATATGAAGGGGCACGTTTTTAGCCTCTCTTCAAGATTATTGTGTGTTTCTACTGTCAACATATTATTCAAGCAGATTTATTTGCACAAATGGATGCACTTTATGGAGACGTTGTGCAAGCTGTCAAAAAACACACATCTGTCATTTCATGGCATGCATTGCCAGAAAACGTGTGAGCATATTGCTGTAGTTTTTATTTTCTTAAAAGCAAAATATTTTATGAAAAAGTTTCTTAGGAAAAGTTTGTCCATCAGGGATATGTGCAATTAAAACCCGCTGATTTCATTTTAGTTGATTACAGTGCAAGAACAAAGCAGCTGAGGCTTTCATATGTTTCAGTCATCACTCTATGCCCTGCAAAAAGGAAGCTGACTCTGGAGCACTTGACAGTAAACAGGATTAATTTTTAGTAATTACAGCACATAAAGAGGCCATATAATGCATACTTTGGGTTTATGTGTCTATTCTGAGGCTCTACTGAAATTGTGTTGGATAATGTTCAAATCCAAAAACATTCTTTGGGTCACTGGTGAATGAAGGCTGTTTTCATCCTTGTTGGTGCGTTTCTTATTTTACATGGGTTTGTCTAGTGTGTATTTCTGTGCGAGTTTGGAACGTTTAGAGCTCTGCTCTTGTGCCCCTTCAGTGTAAGTGGGCGCTGTAAAGCCCTCTAGCAGCAGCGACAGAAGAAGGAGCTGTTGGCTACTGTACCCTGCCTACTTAACGCCCACCACAGTTCAGAGGCCTGTTTGACTCATCCCTCTAGAGCTTACAAACATCAGCACCCCCAATGCTCCGCTAATGACAGCATCATCATGCTGAAGACGAGCAGACATGGCCCTCGTTTCTCTCATTTGCTCTGAGACATGGTGAGAGGAGTATTTTGATCATAGCAAATATAGAGCTGAGTGCAGGCTAACGGGGCATGATGGGCTAGAAAGTGAGCCATGGTGCAAATTGGAGAATTGGCCCATTTTTTGGAGTAAATGAGAGCCGGAAAGCGTGTGAGCATTTTTGTAACCTAAACAATTTATTTTGGCAGTTTCTGTTTTAGCAGGCTGACCATACTTGCTCTGCTGATCATTTACTTTAATTGGATCCTGGATGTTCTAGCATTGTTTGCTGTTTGAGCTCATCTTTCTCCAACTTGACCATATGGGTTTTTAGAACTGGGCAATAGATGCATTGATGTTTTGAAATGAAGATCATTGTTCTAGGTATGTGCCACAACCTGGTTCGGGGTAAAATCACTCTACCAGACTGCTCTCACAGTCTGCCTGTGTCTTCTCTGCTCAGTATTTATTACCCTCAACCGAATTGTGACGTTGTCGGTGATGTGTCCTTGCCTTAATTGTAGGGATAATATTACCCTTTATACAATACATACAAGTTTTTCAGTTTGAATCCCTCCCTCCCGTCAGACCTGTTCTAATCATTCTGCTGTGTTTAAAGAAATCCTTTAGCCAAACATAAGGCTGCAGCTGCAGGCACTTTGCTTAGCTTAGCTTAGCAAGAAAACGGGAAAACAGCAAGCCCGTCTATGTCCGACCACCGGTTTACACTTGTGCTGACTGGTGGATTTTATTCCCTTTTGGACAGCGCCAAGCTCTAGATTCATATTTAGCAGAATGATACAAAAGACTATAAACGAACTCCTCACTTCATCCTTAATGCCTTCTCATTCATATTCTTGCAGAGATCATTTGAAGTAGATACCCTCATGTATCCTCAAGTAAAAAAATATGTATCAAGAACACATCATATTGTTTGACTCTTTAACTAGAGCTGTTTCTGTGGCCCTGCTTATTGAGTTGTTTACTTTTCATCCATGTACCATATCGTGCCTGTCTGCTGTAGGAGAGGAATTCCACCGAGAGCCAGTGAAACAGCAGGAGGCCAGAAGATCCAGGGTTATAAACCGGTGCCATTAATTGCAGCTATGAAACTTTTGCAAGTTCCCAGCACCAGCCCTTACTTTCTTCTTCTATTTTTTTATTTGTTCAAGGTTTCTCAGCAATGTTGGTCAGACTATAGGAACTAGAAGAAACTTGTAAGCTACTGAGGTGGCATTTTTGTCATTGTTAAAAATGAATGAAAGTTGAATTTCCACAGCAACAAGGTAGATAAGGTAAAACTGACAAGTTGTTCCTTGTCTACAATAGAATGTGGGTCCTGTCTTCCGTACTACATAACTCTATGTGTGGGGTCTAAGAGATGGGAGTTTTGTTTATGTTATGTTATATTTTGCCTCTCCCAGAAGACGTAAAGCCCTCAGGTCTGCGTTTCCATACACGCTTTAACATCTGCGGATTCTTATCGCACACAGACCACTGGCATTGTTTGTGTGTGTCGGGAATGGCTAAATGAATGTTTATTTGTTGCCGTAAAAGCCGAGCTTTCACCGGGTGCTTTAAAAGCTACAGGATTTCCTCTGTACAACCAGCACAACCCACCGCGCCCTCAGGGCAACAAGAACACTTCTTTCACACATGTCATTCTTTTCTGTTTGAATATTTGTACTTCAGATTCAGTAGGATTTTAAGGAGCATTTTATATCCATTGAGTAAATATACCAACGTTATAACGGATGAGTAAAACGTCTGCATTTGGGTGCCAGACAAAACAACCACCAAGCTTGACCTTCTGAAATTCCAACTTGCATACTTGTCTCATGCACGTCCTCCCACCTACTAAGCCACTGCTGAACTTTTATGATGTCGCCCACACAGGCCTTTCTTTTCAGTGAATGGGTTATGTTGTGGTCAGTAGAATGAGCATTTAGCACTTGTTAATTTCTCTTTCTTCATTGTGCCGCAAACATGAGGAAATGCCTTTGTATTATTCTGAGAGTCCATTGTGCATTTAAAGCCTCATTTTAGCAGTAGCTCAGCTACACTCATCATAGCTTCTATAGTTTTGTATAGATAACTGATAATATATTTAAAGGTTTTAGTGTGTTTATATGTGTTGCTCGTAGTTTTGTTCATGTTGCGCACGTATGTGTGCAGGTGCAATTGTGCTAAAAGTCGCTGCAGTTGAACGCAGATGAATCTTTGTGGATCCTCTAATTGTGTTGTGTGGTTTTGAGCAAACATGGAGCCAGGCTGAACTTTCCTGGACAACTTTTGCAGGAGCCGTTGTACACAATTACATAACACCTGGCTGTAAGGACATTATAGGCACGACTACATTATACATTTCTGTTGCCTGGCTCAACACAGCCTAACGCTGTTGTATTTGCTCACATATGGACAGCATTGTAGCAAGGATGTAGGACAGCTCACCTGCCGTCCAAGAAACCGCATCCTCACGTGTTTGAAATGAAGACCCCTGTCTGCTGCACCTTTCTTTGCTAGAGGCATGTGATCGTCTGAGTCCTGAACGATGTGACACTGTTTTGCTTATTCTGGTGCAAATTCCTCTTCACGACGCACTCTAATCGAATGGCATCCACCCAGAGTGGCAGCACCAACGGAGCATGTTCCTTCTCTGAGTACTGGCCTTCACACTCATGCTCATGAGGCATGAATTCAGTCTGATCTTTTATGCATATGTACAGAGGAACATTAATCTTGTTTTGGTATGCGAAAGCAGATGCACAAACTTCTACACTGAAAGATCCTTGACATTTTCACTAAGGAGAACTAAGATATTGATTTTAGAAAGGTATGTTAGGTTTAGACACAGAGTATTTACTAAGTTACAGTATAAAGATTTAGAGGTTTTAAAACTGCTGTAAATTTGTCTCACATTATTGCAAATTCTGACAGGCTTTAGTGAGTGACATGCGGGGGATAGATTCAGTAATTGGCAGGATTTGTGCAGGAAGTGCAAGAAGAAATGTTGGCCATGAGCATAATTCACCAATGTGAAGAAAGCAAGTCCCCAGCTCCTCACTCCTAGCAGCCACAGCATTGGTGACAAATTAAAAGAGCTTCTTGTTGTCTTTTTCCATTTCTTCTCCTCGTACCTTTTTCACATTCTGCCAGCCGAGCTGATTTAGTTAAAAATTCCTGTCTTCAGTCTGACACTCACTATTTTGCCTTTTGTAGTTTTTTTTTTTCCCCCACTTGAAAGCGTTTTGCACCTCACTCAGTCTTATAGATTGTAAGGTCTGAGCTTCAGATCAAGTAATCGGTTCTATGCTGAAAGTTTACATTGGCGTTTTGGTCGCAAGTTTATATTTTTAAGTATGCAAAGATGTGATTGAGAGCTGAAGCCTTGGTTGTTATTTCTAACCATCCATGCACAATTTTACCTTCTGACTGACTGTTTTATTCAGTTTGAGGACAAAAACATTTAAAGTTTGTAAATTTGATACGTGTAAAATAAATTACTTGATTGCAACATCCAAATTTTTGATATTTCTAGAGACTACACATTATTTCAATCACATTATTCTCACCTGTTTGTTTTTTTTTTTTGAATGACAAAATGACGACTCAAATCCAACATCTTTTTAACTATACACTTTGTTTCTACAGGTGCTCTTACGGTCGGTCTTGTCCGGCAATGTCAGACCATCCACGGACGCGACCGGACTTGTATTCCGCCCCGGCTGCCTCCGGAATGGGTCACCACACTTTTCTTCATAATCATGGGCATCATCTCCCTCACAGTTACCTGTGGACTGCTGGTGGCATCACACTGGCGCAGAGAAGCCACCAAATATGCCCGCTGGATTGCCTTCACTGGCAGTAAGTAAATGGAAAGATGAATAAAAGTTTTAATTTACTGGATTTGCTGTCAGTGCTTTTCCTCTGGAGTTTTCTCACTTTTTTCTTAGTTTTGACTACTACATCTAGTGTGACTTAACCTTTTAAGCTACATTCCGGTATATAGACAAAGTAGATTTAGAGCAGAATATGATAAAAAAGCAAAACGGCCGAGGTTGAATTGGTTTGAAAATTGGGTTTAGCCTAGCTACGCACCGCTAATTTGCATTTGTAGATGTAAAAACATCGAAAGCAATGCACAGGACTCTGTTTCTGACAGTGACATCAGGACCTGTGTGTGGGTGTGTGAGAGTTTTGTTGCATTTGCACATTTATGAGTGTTTTATTTTTTTGCATGCTTAATGACTCCTTTTGCTCCCTGAAGCTTATTTATTGAGTAATGCAGCTTGTCAAGTGGGTGGCTTGTGTACCACAGTGTTTGTCTAGTGCATTCTCTCCCTCTTTCCCTTGAACATTGACTCTATTTTATTTTTTTATTTCAAATTCCTGTATAGATGCACTTCCAGTACTCGGTAATAACTCTGCATCTGTTCTGTACACTGTGGCTGCGTTGCTTTCGTCAGACTGTGTGGGAAGTGGAAGAATTTGATTGGTCAGTTAGTTAAAGGAAACGAAGGAGCAGTCTGGAGCGCACTCATACAGATAGATGCACGGTTTCATTGCTGGGTCAATATTTCTGATGACAAAGTGAAGTCTTTGTTTTGCACTTTATTTGTCTGTCCAACCTAATGGAGACTCATAATTAATTTTCTAACTTTACCTAATCACTTGCAAATACTTGATGAATCACAGCTCTGCAGACCCCCTCCACAAACTGTCAGTCTGGTAAGCACAAATTTGTGTCACAAGCTAAATTAGAAAGGTGTTGAGTCATTGTTTAACCATCACACTCAAGCAAAAGTAAGGGAGTTGCCATGGCAACTTGGCAATTGTCACCTTTGTCCCCTTTGCCATATTAGACAAGAGGTATATTTTTAGTACAGATTTTCTCCTTATAAAAAAAGCCTGATGATGATAATCAGAAATGAGGAAACAAGGCTAGAGGAAACTCTTCGTCTTCCTGACATTCTCTTTTACCTCAAGGTTTTTTTTTAAGTGGAGGAAAGATGCGAAAAAGTGACCAGGCTGGGCTATGATGGCAAACACCTCTCTGCTGTTAGGCGAGGAGGACGAGAGGTTAAGAGAGAAACCCAGCAGGGACTTCAGAAGACTTGAGAGAAAAATCTGTAGAGGCCAAGAGGTGCTGATGGTGTTAGTACATGAGAGCTGGATGCCAACGTAAAGCCCTAAATGAAAAGAGAGGGAGGAAGAATAAAGCGAAGCCGGTAGGCAGGAAACGGGGGTGGTTCATTCGAGGCAAACAGGTGATGAAGGTTTAGAAGAGGTGGGGAGTCTCTAGTGTAACTGGCTCGAGGCCACTAGCACCTGAATGGGCAGCTTTGTGTGACCCGTACAGACCGGCCTCTGTCTCTATATGCACACACCAGCAGTGTTTTCTCAAGGTTCGAGGGTCGTGTATAGGGGTGGAGCAGTGCTGTAATGCTAAACAAAATACATTACATGCGTGGACAATACTCTAACAGTAACTGCATAAAATAAATGAGGTAATTACTTCTCTGCAGTTTGCTGACTTTTCTTTGCATTCATTTTCTCCCAAACTGTCCTTTTCAGCACAAGTATAACTTTATGTCTGACGTTGCATTTTGCCTTTTTTAACAAAGTATAAAGTTGCGAGGAACGTGGCACAGGCACCTATAAAACTGTGCAAATCATCATAATTAAATTACTATAGAAATGTTCAAGGAAGTAAAAAAGAAGTAGTTTAAAGATACGCAGCTTATATGGAAAGTGATTTAGAACCACTTCACTGAAATCCGAAGTGTGTGTGTAAATCTCTGTAAACATTTTTATATTTCATCGTTTTTACAATGTGTTTCATTGTTCTTCAGAATAACACACATCTCTACACGCTGAAGTTCTATGAATGTAGTTTCAAATAGACATCAATAAGCATTGGATGGTTTTCTCACAATCAGCTCGTCAATTAACTAATTGTCGCAGTTTATTACTTTATCAGCTAAGGAAGACCAGCAGCGAGTAAGCAAGACGTGGCACGTTATCGATTTAGGCACTTAAAGAGAGGCAGTGGGGCCCGTGAGGTGCACTTCAATTATCTCGCCGGCTGAAGCCTGCAGGAATAATGCTGAGCCACAGATCTCTGGCTCTGCTTTAGCTAACAGCCCCCCCAACCCCCCCAAACGCACAACGCAATGCATCGGATTGGCTTTTATGGACTACTTCTAAAAATAATTCTAATTACTCACAGTGATCAAGGATTTTGTCTGTCACCCATCCCTAAGAAAGTATTTCTGTCTGAAGGGAACTGTAGATAGCGGCAGACGACACCGTAAACGAGACGGTAGACGCCCTTTTATTCCCAGTATACACATTTCTGTACTACTGTAGACGCACGACACTATTCTAGCAAAAAACTGTTAAAACTATTAAAGGCAACAAAAACAAGTGAGACACCAGGAAAAGCCATCCCTCAGGTACCAAATAGCTCTGCAAATTGGCACAATAGAGTGAAAAATTAAATCTAAAAATGACTTAATGAGCTGTCACCACACACACACTGTTCAGGCAACTAACCTAATTAGGCACAGCTCAGTTAGCTGCTGTGATTTAACCAGCATTTAGACTTTATGTAGCACACAGTCCACAAAGCTGTTTTATGAATGCGTTTTCCTGGTTTGCTGGCCTGCAGCAAAGGAAATGGGGGTTGTACTTTTAACTTTAATAATATGAGTTATTTTTAATTGCACAAAGCTGTTTCACATCCATTTATCTGTCATTCACAGAAGTCACAGTTTGCTTTGCCGTGTAACGTCACTGCGCATTACATAAGTGGACTCAGAGCTGGACTGAAGCCTCCGAAATAACATCTTCAAAGGGAACAGAATAAAAGAGAGTCATTTTAATTAATGCCAACCTTGTTATTCAGTCACACACACCTACTTCCTGGACTGTACTATAACACTGCGTAATGACTTCACCCCCTGACCTCTGCTGTACCCTGCAGCTGCTAATAAACCTGACAAGCACTGAAAGCACATCACAACATGCTCGCTTTTTTCGGGGGGGGGGGGTCTGGTATGAATGTAATGGCTCTCAGCATGTGGTCAGCAACACCAAGATAATTGATCCCACTGGGTTTGATCAAGATTTTAGAGCTCATTAGTCGATACGTTCACATGCACAAAACCAGATTGTGCAGGATGTGTTTACTGTAAATGGGTGAACATGGAACCTCTAAGCAGTGCCTCGCTGTATTAATGATACAGTTTACTGCAGATATGCTTTATGGTCAGAACGCTGCTTTCTCTTTTAGTGGATAGGTTTTGACAAATAGTTAAATACGTCATATGGCAAACTGATATCTACAGGTTACTTTTGAGCTTTTTTTTGTCACATTTTTTTTGGATCTAATGATAAGACACGGATATTTTACCTCTGGAAGTCTTTGTCATCGACCTCTGTGCTGTGTTTATTCATTTCTTAACTCAAAATAAAAAAAAGGTGTCTGCGTTTAGATCAGGCTTTTCAGACTTTTGTATCCTGGTCCACATTTCTACATATCAGCTACATTAGCCGCTAGCATTCCAACCCTCCTACATCTTTGGGTTCCACTGTGTTATAATATTTACAAGGTGGAAGGCATGGAATCCAAAAAGAAATTTCTGGTCTTGCTACATTGATTTGAACATTTTCAAACTTTCCATCATGTTCTAACATGGTGGAGAAATCTTGCATCAGGTTCCTCTAATCCCCAACCCTGACTATGGAAAGTGAGTTTCCATAAATATATACAATATTTATGTTTAAGAAACGACATGCATAAAATGAACAGAGTGAGACGGGCTTGCTCCATTTGCGAACTGACTTTGTGTGTGCGTGCGTTTGCTCGTTGACACCAGCGCAGATAAAATGTCTCTGAAGTTTGTTTCATACAAAACCCTGAGGGGACAAATGCATATTTGTATCTTTTGGTGAATGTTGGTTTACTGTTGATTGCTGTTACTGGAGGAGCTTCAGCATTATTGCCACATCACTTCTATCACAATAATAAATCTTTTTCACTTGGTTTAAACAAAGTTTGTGAAAATGCATCATGATCTAAATGTGCTATCTGCATTTTTTTCTCCTACCTGATGGATACTGTGAATTAACGTTCAAGTGCTGCTGAAAATATGTTCTAAAACATTTATTGAGCATTCTAATGCAGAAGCGTTGACGTTAATGACTTAGCAACATATTTTATTGAACAACCACGTTTTTGCAGCTGAGTTGCACATTTATGTCTATGCACATCTGCTGTGCATGTGCATGTGTGTTTGTGTGCATTGGATGTTTTTTGTGCTTGTGTGTGCTGTTCACAGTAGATCATTGTTTTCCAGCCTTGGGTTAGAGCCACTCAAAGGATCCTCAGATAAAACTGAGGGGTCAAAGATGTTGAAAAGAAGGTGAAAAAACTTGGCTGTGGGGTATAGAGAATGATGTCTATTGTTACTCCTTTTCTTTGATGTTTAGATCCTCTTAATGTCTTCGGGCTGTAATCGTCCTTAAAATCAAAGTGTTCCCAAATCATGTGCATGCTGCCGCTTTAAGTCATCGTGTTAATGAATCACAGGCCGAAGTGTGGAGTAGACGGTGAATTTACAGCTCGTACTGCTGCTCGCTTTAAAGGCTCCCAACAATTATGGGCAGAGCAACGTGCTGCATGCATGGGCTCAGGCACATAAAATGTCAGGAGCGTCTCACTTGGACTTTTGCATCCACACACTCACCCGTTCCGGACAAAGTTAGGAGATTATCAGGATTCTAGAGCATGTGTGAAAGGGTTTTTTTTGTGAGCAAGATTCCCCCTCACAAGTGGCTCTTCAGCTTCACACTTATTTAAGCGTTAGGCAGATAAACTGGCTGTCGATTGTAGAAAGTTACAGCTCCGGCTCTGATGGCAGACCTTGGTGTGATATGAAGGGTTGGGTCGGCCATTAGCCGCTGATTATTTAGAAGTCTTATAGAAAATGAAGTGTCCTCTTCTAATGAGGACACTGGAACAATAGAGGAGAGTCTGGGAGGTAAAATGCTACACTGCCTGAATTGTTCTGGGTGAACCACTCACATATTGTGTTCGGACTGTTGCCGTTGTACTTTTTTCAGTATATATATAATTTGTGACACGTATTAAAAACTTTCCGGAGGGTCCTAAAGGTCATGCTGATCAAGGTGCACACCCTGAGTCTGCCCTGTGTAACTGCTCTTTCAAAGCCATTAAAGCCGCACACTGTTCTTTCTCCCTAATGAACTTGCTAATTTTATTCTGTTCTGTTTGAGCAGCCCTGATTCCTGCTGAGTCGAATGCCTAATTTTCTGCATTTAGTATGGAAAACAAATCCTAAAAATAATGCCTTTGGTCAGACCTCTGTCCTTCTATTTGGGTTTCATGAGCGTTATATGAACATTTAACAAATGCTTAATTTCACAGTTTAATGGAAAATGTCTTTGAGAGCAGATGAGCGTGTGTATTAATGCACATTTCTTGACATTGGGGCTGCAACACTTGCAGTCAATTTACAAAAGTCAACAGAAACAGTCCAAATTCCAAAACTACTGATTTCACTATTATATTATAAAAAGGATTAATAAATTAATAAATATTTAAAATTTGCATTAAAAAGTCAAATACACGGTTATAAGAATAGTTGCTCATTACCTCCCTGCTGATTCACTTGTTGTGGCTCTAATTAGTACATTTTCTTTTTATTTGAACTATGTTTAACTGCTTATAAATACTAAGTTAGGGGACTTGAAGACTTTTTGTTTTTCCTTAAGTCTTTGTAGACTAAAGAGTCTTAAATGAAGTATGCTTATCATATAATACGTACGATACACTAACGCATTCTTTATCTCCTTTCCTGCAGTGATCCTGTTCTGCATGGCAGCACTGATCTTCCCCATAGGCTTCTATATCAATGAGGTGGGGGGCCAGCCGTACAAGCTGCCCAACAACACAGTGGTCGGCTCCTCGTACGTGCTGTTCGTTCTCTCCATCTTCTTCACCATAGTTGGACTGCTGTTTGCTGGCAAAGTTTGCCTTCCCGGCTGAGGTCTCAACCCCCGGCCGCCTCTGAATTGAAACACGGGGCTCTGAAAAATGTATGGGATTTGCAAAAACACACAAAGACTGAAATTCAGATACAAACTCTGGTCAGAAGCCTGAAACAGGGAAGTCTCTCATCTGTCAAGGGACCGCAGCACCGTGGAGTACTTAACTACTAAAAGATGAAAACGAATAAATGAACAAAACACTAAAGGAGGACATGGACACAGAGGGGTGGAGCAGTGTGACACAGAGCAGCTGAGGCAGCACCCTGCCACTGTTGATTTTAAATTATGGCCGTCTCTCTGTTGTTGTTCTGTTGGAAAGGGTGCTTAATGCGCTGCTGTCATGGCAACCGTGGCCACAATGCTGGCGCACATTTCTTGAGGACCACTACAGCCACTCCTCGACTTGACTCCCGGCCGCCCGTCCTGCTGCCCTCAGCGCAAATCTGCACCATCACGACCGCTCCAGTTGCTATTTTTGGCTTCTCTTGGCAATTTCAGTTGTGTGTTTTCTGTTGTTGTACATTTTGTATTCCTTTTTGGTTTCTTGCGCCCCTCGCTGACCTTCCACTGAAGTAGTCTGAGTGTAATTGAGGTTCACTGAACTGAGCCCTTGAGGGATATTGGGTAGTTTTTTTTTTCAGGCAGGGCTTATTCTCGCTTTCGCATCCCACGGCCGCAGGTGTGTGTGGCTGGGGAGAGCACCTGTGAGCCCAGCTGTCTGGGCCACAACGCACGGGCTGCTGTGCACGAGAGGAAGGTGCAGGTGTACTGCCTCTTTGTCTCCCACCGGCTCTAGCTCTGGAGCAGGTAGCAAGGAGGAGTGATATCTGCTGGCTGCAGAACGCGAGGTCGAACGCCATAAAGGAGAATGCCACTCAATGTAAGACCTTGCATAATGTTATTTATGTAGACAAGAAAATAGCAATAAAATATCAATGAGCATAGACAGCTTTTCTGCTAAGCTAAACCCGTGACACTGATGCACATTTTTTTGCCAATAACTAGTAGACTGTGAGTTTAGAGTGATCATCTGAACATGACAACACATCTTGTATTTGTATTAATAATCTTAACCGTGTTAAGTACAGCCACAAGCACAGTTTTCAAAGTATTTTTCATAAATGTACATTTTGGCAGTGTTAAATTTTGGAGGATTCCAGATCGATGCATATATAGCCGACATTACTGACTTTTATAAATAGAAAACAAAGTTACCTAAAGTGTGACAATAACACGTGTAAATGCTGAAATTTGGTGGCATTCTCCTTTATGGACATAAATAAAGCGAGCTAGGAGCATTTTCTTTGGGGCGTCTTTTTTTTTTTTTGTACACCAGTGAAGGCACTGGGACTGCAGGTCAGGTCCATGCATGGGGCTGTGCCTCAGTGTGTTGCTCATGAGGCCCGTGGATGAAACACACACTCACATACACACAAATAAATCCCTCACATGTTTCAACTGTAGCTGACACTATTTCCATTACCAGTTACAATTCTCTTGATTGTGTATGAAATTAGGATATCCCAATGTGATTTATCATCATAGTTAAAAGTTATCCGCGTTAATGTTTAAAGTCTCTGTTTCACTATTTCTGATAACAACATATTTTTACAAAATTACAAATACTGTATTTACATGCTTATGTTTATGACAACAAAACCAAAACATTAACCGCTGAATATTCAGCAGACTTTATCAAATCTTGTCAAACACTGTGGCCTCTCCTTAGACAGAACTAAGAGAAAGTGCTCTGAGTTACTGTAATGTGTCCAGAGATGTTGGACATGCAAATGTCCACTCTTGCTTAGTTACATAGTCCCGAAGAAGCTGCACCATTTCATTTTTATTCAAAAATTTCAGATTAAATTGTTTTCAAGATTTGGGGAAAAAAAAGTAAGTAAAATTCAATTGTTTCAGCAACAGAGACATAAGCATAGACAAATAAACAAATCCAGGTTTTTTTTAGTTGGTTCAGTGTCTATATGGACATTGTTAAAAACACTACAGTACTGACACTATCACTAATTACTTTAATACTGCAGTAAACCTAAAAACGTGGTGATTCTCTGACTGGTTCTGGGCTTATAAGGAGAGGGAAATGGAAAAGAATCTAAAATATGTGCTCCATCTCTGTGTTATCAGACCTGACTATTGAGCAGAATTTCTGATGTATATTGCAGCCGATTCCTCCTTTCTTTCTCTGGGAGGCTCGCAGCAGAAACGCCTGGTCTACGCTCAGCACCAAATTCTGTGTTCATTCACCCTCATTAAAATGACATAATGCTCGCATCTCTTCCATCTCCGGAAGAAAGTTTGGATTCTCCATAAAAGGTCCATTTCCATTAAACCTTAACGCGGCCATGTCTCAACTAAGCCGCTCTCAGTTTTTGCAAGACGGTTAAAGCCACAGATGCACAATTTCATTTCATGCAAGATGGGAAAGAGAAAAGCAGCGAATTTGATCAACTCATTGCTTTGGTTCTTCCACATGTATGTAAAAACCTCACACACGTAGGCTCCTACTGTATATGTTTACACTCAACATGAACACTGACAATAATCTCCCTCCCTCCCTCTGTGTGTGTGTGTGTGTGTGTGTTGAATCCATCACGGAGCCCAGTAGCGGATTCTTAGTTTTGTTTTGCATTTCTGTTTCCTGCTCAGCTTTTCTTACTCTCGGCCTGATGACGTATACTCTCTGCAGTGCCCTGTCTTGGTTGGTTGGATCAGTATTGTGCCATGACCTGTTTTTGTTTCATAATGTACAGACACAAAAGGCAGGATTTCTGTATTAGAAAGCACTGTGCATTCAACAGTATAAGTTACAGAAATAGAAGCACCACAGATGTATTAAAAAAAGAAAAAACTTCTTACCTCATTGTTTTTGTTTCTGCTATTATTTTCTAATGGTGGCAATGTGTGCCCTCTAATTTGTCTCTTGCCTTGATCGGATGTCTACACATAAAAGCCTATGATAATAGGAAATTATTTATCACTGAATAAAAAGAAAAAATGGGTGTGTGTGACTCTGACACAGTCTGTAAGCTTTTTTTTTTTTTTTTGCATATTTACCAGGGTGTGATGTGAGACTTTAATTAGGAGACGATGTAATCAGAGTTATTCTTGTCAAGGTATTAATTCTAGTGGTTTTTCCTCGGGATGTGACCTTAAAGTCCTCATGTACAGTCTGACAGTACCGACAGATTATAATGATTGTAGGACATTGACCAAAGATACACCAGGAGGTTTTCGGAGTAAAAGCTTTACAGCTCTTTCTTGAGTGCAGACTCGGCTGTTCTTCAGTACTGACAAGTGACCAAGACACAATTTGGAAAATATTTTTTTTGTGTGTGTTTTTTAATTCGCAGGGGCATCTGGCAGTCCAGTGGTTACGATGCGTATCACGTAGCTGCAGTTTTCATGGTTCAAGCTCCGGCCCAGCTGACCTTTGTTTCTGCCTCAAAGTTAGATAACCTTCACATTACATGCCAAAGTTACTCAAATGTGTTAATTTTATGGTCATGTGATTCAGATTTTTTTTTTGTCTATAGGAAATTTGAACAAATCTTTACCACTTTTTTTCAGAAGTTATGAAGTTTTCGCTTCATAGTGACCATCTTTGTCTCAAGGTCCATTTTCTGCCAAACTTAAAAACTTCTGGCTCAGACTTCCTGCTGAGGTTAGTAGTCCGACATCTTTGTCTGCAACCAGAATCTCCTGTTTTTTTTTTCTCATTTCATACCTACATGTGGTCTTATATCTGATCTAACAATGCAACTGCTGTCAGAAGAGTCAGATCGGAATTCGCTGCGTGTTGTCAGCAGTGTTGACATCTCGCTTTCCAGTAAAAAATAAAACCAAGAAATCATCAACAAAGACAGAGGTGGATAGGGGAAAAGGGAAGTTTGTTCAAACTAGTCCAGAATGAAGATGTAATGCCGCAGTTGAGGATTTAGTATTGAAATTGTTATCGTTCTACACACACGTGGCTTCAATTTCAGTGAAATGTGTGCACGTGCGTCGGTTCAGCCCGGCATTAGGTTTCACACGTTCAAACGTCGTGACATTAAGGAACCTAATGTGAATGTACACTTCGAGGAAACTGTTACTTTGTGAATTTATGAAGTGGAAATATGCCCTGTGAATTATGTTCAAAAATCCCAAAGGATTTTGATTTGTTTCTTAAAAACTCTGCATTTTTGCCTTAACATTACTTCTGCAGCTTCTGGCTTTTCTTTTCATCATTCATGGACCCCGTCTTAACCTTCAGAAGCTCTGTCACAAATTCACACACTTTGCTTCCCAGCAGAGTTGAGTTAGTCTCATAGGGGCAGCCACTGGTTATATTGGTTAAAATAACTCTTTATTCCAGTCACGATGCGTAGTGTGGCTCCTAAAAGGTTTCAAATGCTCGAAGAAATGTTAGAAAAACTAGCAGGATTCTCACTTGTCTTGTGACCATGACGGCCGCAGGCAAAGTGAAAGGAAGTGCGTCCTGTCAAGAAACAGACCACAATAACATACAATTCTTATCTCTCAACATGGAAGCAAATAAGTACATTTCATAAAATGCCAAGCCAATCTAGTCTTTGATGACAAGTTGTTTCTCTTCATCAGTTTCACAGATTTAATCAGCGTAATACCCTTTAATATCTTCAGTAACAAAGAACTACAGTCATCAAACCTGGGCACCGGTCAAACTCCGTATACTCCATAAAAAAATAAGCGGTCCGAGGACTATGTTCAATTCAATTCTCAGACAAACCCATCACAGATTGGTCTTTTGATTCCTGTGTGTCATGCACTCAGCTGGACGAGTCCATTTCATTTATTTGTCATTTTCTCCGGCTCTGCGTGCAGCTGGAGATAAGACGGCAGGTCTCCTTCCAGAGCTGCACCTCCATTAGCCTCTGGGTGACCTGCAGCCTGGAATTGAGCAAGAGTGATGTTTCTATTTAGGATTTCAGGTCGTGGAATGTGAGCTCAGCAGATCACATCTGTCCGACCAGCGCTCGCTTCTACAAAGACAGCTGTTGGACTCTTTTCAACAGGAACCTTTTTAGGGGTTTACAGAAATGTTAAATGCACCACGAGCAACTTAACCAACACAAATCTATGAAAATTACCACAAAGTTTAAGGTCACGATGCAGCGGCTTCCACCTGTTGCAGCGGTGACGTCCCACCGGAGGGTCGGTGTAAACTGTAAGTAAACCTGCTTTAAGCCTTATGGTTTGTTCTGGTTTTGAATCTGCGGATGATTTAGAAAACTTGTTTTTAATTTCAAATCAATAACTTCAAGATACATTTTGTATATACAGCCAATTGAGTAACCCCTCATTGGTTAGATGTTTCCAGGCTGATAATGGGAAAGTAAGTACAAGGAGAAATGATCAATGAAAACTTTTCAGACTGTTACATGGTTCAGGATCTGATTCTGAGATTAAGCAGCTGGAGCAAAAATAGTACAATAAAATAAATGAAAGTAAAAACGTATAATAATAATTTAAAAATAAAATATATTATCAAATCTGTTCTCCTATAGCCTGGAGATGGGGCACAGCACTCTGGCTTCTAGGGAAGCAGTTCATGAAGCACTTTATAAGTAATCTGTAAAACCTTTATCGAATCATATCTAAAACAAGCTGTTACCCAGTGAAGTAAAAAAAGCAATATGGTATTTTCTTAGTGTTTGTTAAAACCTGAACAGCTGCATCAAGAATTCGACATCCTTTGTCCCTATTACAGACCAGACATTAATTAATTTTCAAACAGCTGTTGGCAGCTGTTCATTTCACTCATTTCCTCACTATGCAAAGCTCACCTGGCGTTGTACTAGATTTGCACATTCATGCTATCAGCATCAAATTCTATTCAGTTTTACCTTGTTTCGTAAACTTTTGTATATTTTAGGACATGTACTCTGTACTTCAACTTGAATAAAAAATCCCACCATCTTCTTCTGTTTACTTAGGACTCAATAAAAGAAATGGCTCAATTGGAATTAAAAACACATTTTTATTAACACTCATGAAATGGTATTAACCACTGTTACAAAGGAAAGTCGTGCATATGCTTATTAAAGACAGTTTTTAGTTGAACTTCATGCTTCTTACTGATGCGGTGGCAGTAGTTATAGTCTGTTCTCTGACCGTGTGTTTGTGTGTATACAGCCGTGGACGGAGCCGCAGGAGGACGAGCAGATGAGACTGCTGGACAGTGGCAGATGCTTAATGGTGACATATTGGAGTACAGATCAACCCTGACAGATCCCAGAACAGACGGAGGTGACGCTGTTACTCCAGCCCAAACTACTTGGTTAAACTAACCAGCCAGTGTGAAGGGGAGAGGCCTTAAAATGTTAGCAACATAGTGGTGATAATGAACTAGTCAAAGAACTGGCTCAGGGTGAATTTAAAATCACCATTCAAGTTTGTAAGTGGACCACATCAGGAAGTTTTATGATGACTCACAGATCCATATTAGCCATTAGGATCAAATTGCATAAATATATATTGTTGTGATATGACCAAAAAGATGAGCAGATTTTTCCAGTGGACGTGTTACACTTACTGCTGGGAGATCAATATGGTTAATGGGACATCATCAGACGGCGATGCCTTTTGAACTGTCATTTAAAGAACTGGCCATCTGCTGAACCGGCTCCCTGCTGCTGTCTGAGAGCAGATTCAAGCCCCGGTGAATGAGGTCTTACTAAACTACACACGCTGTTCGCTCTTGGTGTGGTGTCCACGGTACGTTGTGTTATATTCTCACTGTTACAAAGACAATAGCGTGGTTTCCTCAGGAGATGACTAAATGTACTGGACCACCCAACAGGAATGAACTACATTGTTTTTGTGCATCATTTGTCATTTTCAACAAAGGCTTTGAACAGTAAAATATTAATATAGGTGCACGTTACGAAAAAGAGAATTTCCCACCTGTCAGACACAACAGTCACAATTCCTTAAACATCTATGTGATAAATATCATCGTAGAGTTTGCAGAATTCACTCCTGTGCGCTGTAGCACGCACTGATAGGTGCCTGAACATGACATAAGTTGTGTGGGTGGAAGAAGCAGCGAGAAAAATCTCAGCAGATATGTTGCAGCGGCACACACTCCTGTATTTTATGCATTTTTGAATGTGTGCACAGGGCTGCTTCAATGAACGCCGCGTTCGTGGATTATGTCCTTCTGCCCGCTAAGATAAATTAGGACGTCCGCATGCTGCCAGGTCCATTTAGATGGAAATATGGCCGACATCTGTTCACGAGAGGCTGCTCCAACTCTTGGTACTCCACCTGAGGAGCAGCTCAACACGATGATGATGATAATGTCATCTATCTGCCATCTTTTATTTATTTATTTATTTATTTATGTATTTTTTGCACAGTGCAGCTTCTGAAAAAGCTTCACATATGGAAACAAAAAACAACTTGATGAATCCTGCACTGGTCTATGAGCCGTCCTCTTCACAATTATTAAAAAGCATGCTGAAATATGTTTTTCAATTAAAATCAGACCTTTACAACTAACGGCACAATTCAGGGCTCCTTCTCAGGTCCACTCATTGTTTTTATTCTAATTTTAGGAAGAAGCTGTTGCTAATTGTTGTGGAACAAAGTGATATTTTCATACATCTGAATTATTCTTAAAGGTAATTTCACACTCACCATTGTGATATGTGGAGTTCTGAAATGACCAAACTCATCATCTGGATGCCCCACGAACACCTGCGATTTACTTTGAGAATGTTTCCTGTGAAAAAGGCCTAAAGTAAACGTACAGTTTACACACTCTTTTCAAAGTGGTGGGAAACATGCTGAGGCGCTTAGTTGGTGCCAACTTTAGCTGTTTGGTATCGATCCATCAGTAGGTGGGAGATGGCGGCTCAGCAGCGGATGCTTGAACGTGTCCTCGCGGACGGATGTTTGTCTGCTGCTCGTCACACAGCAAACCTGCTGCTGAGGCGAGAAGCACAGAACCTAGACAGGGCGAGCAGACAAGAGAGCAGCTGCGTCACTGAATCTCACAATCACAGCATAAAAGACAAATTCACTTTCCTATAGTGGAATATTAGCAGCGTCATCAAACCATTATGAGTCATCGTACTATGAGGATTTATAAGCGCTTCACTTCCCCATTCAGTTGTAGAAAGCTGGAATTTTGAATATCTTTCACACAACCAACCAACCTCAAATGTCACAGCGGAGAAATTATTTTATCTTTTTTTGATTTTTACACCTTCTTCTCATCTTAAATTTAAAGCTGCAAATAATCTATATTTCCATATTCACAGTGGATAACGAGGCTGTGCAACGTTTCATATCATAGTTACTGTAATGGGTTTGGTTCTCACTCATCACTATCACATCAAACAGCAGACAGACGCGATTGGTGAATCAGTGATAAGTCATAATGGAGCAATTTCAAGATTGAAATGATAAAATGGCACGTAGAGACTAATGTTTATTGCTAACACCTAAACCACTACAACATTAAGGTTATGAAATGCCATTGTGGCGTGTCCACGTTCATGCAAGGCTTCTGAGTCGCCCAGAAAGGAGCTGCTTTAATTTACCATCCCAGTCTTTGTCTACAGCTTCAGTACGAAATCTGCAGCAGCTCATCAGTCCTGCCTCGCTTTTCTCTCTCTGCGTATTGCCGTGATGTTCAGGACAGTCTCAGGCTGACAGCTGGAGCTGCAGCTCTGTCACAATGTATATGAGACAATAACAGGAGGCCGCACAAATAAACACAAACACATGTTACTGCCACACGATCGACAATGGAATGCGAAGGACATCTGCTGTCACTTAGGTGTACCCGAGGATACAAACAGATGCTGCTGCACGCACGCACGCACGCACACACACACGCACACACACACACACGCGTTTATCTGCTGTCACGTGTAGCTAACGCAGCTGCCAAAGTTCTCACAAAGTGCACCTGTGACTGGTGTGTCAGCAGCCACTGGTTTTCTGACATCACATCCTGAATATTTACAGCATTAGAGCTGAGTTCTGCATCCTACCTCCCATGGACAACTTGTAAAAGTAGTTTCTCTAAACACTTTCATATGTGATATCATCAGCCATGAGTGGATTTCTGAACAGGCCAACTGGGCACAGGTCCAGGGGACCTCTGACCTCTGGGGCCCCTGGACCCGTGAGCGCAGAACTTGTGGGTGTAAGACAAAACATCTCTTATTTCAAAGTAAGAGAGCTCAGCAAAAGGACACAAGTGGCCAAAGAGGGATTCAAAATGATCCCACAGAGATATAAAATAATGGAAAGGAGCAAAGAAGTTGCCAAAAATAAACACATAAAGACTGCAAACAGTTCAAAAATCAACAAAAAGAAAATCAAAGAGATAAACAAAAAACAAATTAATCCTAGAGGAAAAATTTTCAAAAAACCAAAAGAAAAAAAAACCCAAAACAAAACCCAACGAGAACCACAAATAAACAAAACATTGCAGGAACCATAAAATGAACAAAGAAAATACCAAAAATAGATTTGATGACATACAAAAAGGGATTAAAGAATGTAATGGCCAAAACAAAAATAGCCAAAGGAATGAACTGGAATTTACAGAATAGAAAATAAAAATAGCCCAAAATAACAAAATGACCATAAAATTCCAAGAAATTCTCAAAAACTGACACAAGTGGCCACAAACATTTTAATAAGATCCGACAAAGGAACAAAAAGAGATTCGAATCAATACCAGAGAAAAGACAAAAGTGACCAACAAATAGACAAAAAAATACACAACAATACTGATACAAAATGACTGCAAACTGTGGAAATACAACCAGAAAGAGAAGAAATAATCCCAGCGTGAACAAGCTGTGGGTGGGTCCGATGTAGGAGGCCTGGGGGGCCGGTGACCTGTCTGTGTCCAGGGCCTCACTTCACCGTTATCTCTCCACGTCATCCGCAAACACCTTCACCGAGTGGGAGTGAAAAATGGAGTGATTAAGGTCCAGGGAACAGCGTGGATTGTTTTGAGGACTGAAATAATAAAACCACTCTCCTGCCTGTTGGGTGGAAGATAACCTCGCTAACTGAGAAAAGCTTCTGCTGACACGTATCACTGCAAGTGCTTTGTCCCGGCGACAGCGGCCGTTGTTCCTCCGACCGTCCTGCTCAGTCAGCCCGAGTTCCCCCATGTGCATTGTGGTCTTTGCTTTGTTGTTGCAGCAGAAGGAGCCGGAGGAGATGCTGCAGGCGCCGCGCTCTCACGGCCCTCGGATCAAGCCCCCGTGACGGTGTTTATTTCTGCCGGGCCCCGTCATTTATTTTCGTGAGGGTATTAATGTCTATTTTGATTTGCCTCTTTTGTGATTTTAGATGAGTCACTGGGGAATGTGTGGGTACATGTGAGAACAGCCTGTGCCTGCGCCTGGGATGGCGAGGCGCGCGCACGCCGGAGAGGGCTGCGTGTGTGTGTGTGTGTGTGTGTGTGTGCGTGTGTGTGTGTGCGCACGTGCACGTGTGTTTGTTCGCTTGAAAGCACACACTCCGCTGATAATGAAGGCTTCTGTTTCCTGCTGAGCCGAGAGGCTTGTTTCTATATCTGAAGTCGGCAACACTAGCAAGAGATGAGAATAGACTCTGAGGAAAGGCAATTCAAAAATGTGAGCTTTGTCAACATTACATAATAGTTCAGTTCCAATAATAATTCATGACTGCAACAAAATAAGCTTCGTGTTCTGGGTTTTTTTTTTTTTTCTTCTTCTGTTGTGTCGTAGCAGAAAAACATGGAAAGTAGATTTGTCTGCAGTCTGACAGTCTCTCTTCCAGACTCTCACAGTGTCGGCCGGGGTTAAACCGGGGGAGTCCCGGAGGGAAGAGTGACCTGTTCCAGGCCCGGACCGAAGGTCTGCTGTCATCATCCACAGTCATCACCCAGAAAAACCCCCAAGACTCACAGTGCTGGACTGACACAGCATTTCCACGTATTTGTGCCATTTGACCAATATTATATGAACGTAAAAAAATGGCCTGTGGAATCAACTAATTTGCCTTGATTTAGGGAAGGAGCTCAATGTCGCTGCATAGTTATCTTCGCTTAGCATCAATATTGGAAGCAGGAGAGAACAGCCGGCTGCCTCTATCCAACATTCAAACGTTCACTAATTAACATGTTATATTTAAATGTGGGACACTTTTGTTTTTAGGTTGAGGTTTCGAATTGTAGACTGTCAAAGTGAAATGATAAATGAAGGCAGACAGCGATGAAATGGGGAAACTGTGGCACAAACGCAGGACTTGCATTAACAAGTTCTGTGCACTGTTCATGCACTGACATGCCGTATTCCCAAAACTTTTGCTTTACTCCAAAATCTACATTTTGATGAAGAACTTAAGGTTCGTTTTCAGATATAAACAAATATCAATATTAAAAAAAAACAATTTCACATCTCAACCATTTTCACCAATGCTGCTTATACTGGTACTGACTGTAGACCAGTTCCTGCTGGGAGGGCACGTCTCACAAATAAAAAGTGCTAAAAAAAAACACACACACAAAGAAATGTTTTTTATCTGTGGGTATAAATGATTCATGTGGTCCAGTGAAGTTTCCTGTCACATCTTCTCGGCTTTGCCTTCGACTGGGGAGAAGCTCAAACACACGAGGCCTTTGAGCTGCTGCTGTGCATGTGAGCTTTATGTGGTAGATGACAGTCGAGATGCCGGCGTGTTATGGGAGGAGATCAGAGCTGAGCCAGACTGATGCTTCCTGTCAGGGACGACTAGAGGACGTTGCAGCTGCTGTCAGGATACGAGAGGTGACTCTAATCCTGTCCGTCCCCTCTTAGTCCCTTCTAATTACAAACTGTTTGCACAGGCGTGTTTTATTACTTTGCTGCAGAAAAACACAGAGTTAATACAGGAAGCTGCTCACTTCTCCCGTCTCCCCGTCCTTTGCTTCGAGCCATCGGGTACATCAGGGAAGCTGCTCGACTGACTGGCTCCCGAGCGATGGATTGAAAGTTAACTTGCCAAATACTGATTGCCCGCGAGCGTTTGACCTTAACAAGAGCAGGCTTAGAGTAAAAGCTGTTTGTCAAACTCTGCTGTAATAATGTCTGTGCTGCTGTTGGGTTTTTAGACAATATTGACTCTGGGTGATTACGAGACACATCATCACAACGAATGCCAGAGAGAAGCAGGAATAATGAACGGTGAATAGTATTTTACAAGCCTAGTTGCTTTTGAAGACTACGTTCCTTCGTTCTCGGAGTCTGTGTTATATTAAATGTCCACAGAGGAGGTTCTCTCAATCTGTTCCTGACAAAACACTCCGCCCGTGGTTCACCAGCAGGAGACGCTTCCCCCGCCCTTCTCGTTTGGTCTGTCCTTGAAGCAGCAGCACTGCCATCATCTTTGTCCCAAGCTTCCAGTTTCATCCTCTGAGGAATTATGAGCTTGTCTGTCACTTACTCAATTTCTTTCTGCTTTATCTCTGAGCAAGACTGGAAGTGAGCGTCCGAAACAAAATCCTCTGTTATGCCATGAGTTTACATGTTTTTGTTTTGGAAGAGGATAATCATCTGAATAAGCAGATTTTTTTTTCCATTTTATGAATACATATTAGTGTGTGTGATATTAACAATGTTCCCGAGGAATCGTGGGATCGAGTCAAACGGAGGGTAACGGACAGGAAGAACCTTTTCCGGGGGCTGTTTTGCTGGGTCATTTGTGAGGATTTGCATGCACGTCACTCCCCCTCTGCCCCCGTAGTTTGTCTCTCTCTCCACTATGTCTCATGAAGAATAGCTGCCAAATGTCACAGTAAATGAAGGAGGGTTAGTAACCGAGCTCGACCTGGCCTCAACCACAGAGCAGCCACAACAGGCTCTCAGAGGGAGAACACAGCATAAAATCATACAGCAACATGCATATTAATGTGCAGTCCTCTGAGTACAATAAGAAAGGCTGCTGATGATTGTGTATGATTTTATGTGTATATTTATTGTGTGAGTTGTTGGTTTGTGTATGCACACTGTAAATAATGAGCTTCATCATTATAAATACAGAGGAATGTTTGTGTTTGATTATTAGCTGTGCATGCATTTAACAGCAATAACAATGAAACATCTAAGGTATTAAAAAAAACATATGAACCCGTTTGACCTTTGACCTTGTTTTCGGCTTTAATTGAGCATGTGATCTTGATCTTGAAGATCACACAAAGTCACCATCTTAAGCCACTAACACACAAAAAATTACACGTATATATTTTTAGAGGCAGTGGCCACAGAACCGAATTATGTGTAAATTTGTTATTAAAACTGTGGACAGATGAATCTGTCTTTAATACTGTCCATCTTTAGGCAAAGTCTTCCTCTTAAGTCGTCCTAGATCTCCTTTCAGCAAGACATAATTCCCATCAGTAGATGTTTCTTTCTTAAAGTCGTACTGAGGGATGCGTGTGCTTCTAAAATACAAACTGGAAATATTGTGTTTTTTATTAAGTCGAACATTTCTAATCCGGACTCACACGCTGCCAATGTGTGTGGTGTTTCTGAAACCATAAAACATAGAGAACACTTGGTTTGGCAGACTGCCTGTCACCCAGAGTAAAGAGGGCGGCTGCTGCCTGATTGTAATTTCCTTCCCTGTATTGAAGGTCCACTGAAGGTCATCGAGGAACACTTCCTTCTCTGTCTGTCCTCTCACTTCTCATTTCTAATATTAAGCTGCAATTGTTCACTGTTTTGATTCAAATTCACTTTTAATAGTGAATCAGTGATCGTGTTTTAATACACCGCAGTTTCAGTTTCGGGAAAATAAGTCACCGTTCACAGTTTTATTTCTGCAAGTCATAACTGTGCTTTTTTATGCTCCACTTCCCTATTTTTACACCTGTCTCTTGTGTCGCAGTGTGTGTGTGTGTGTGTGTGTGCGTGTTTGTGTGTTTTCGGTTCAGTGTGAGCGGTAGGAACAGTTAACGAGCTGAGTAAATGCAGCTTCTACACACCAGCCTCTGGTGTTGAAATGCAAATTGTACCAGAAAAACAGACTCAACTTTTCAGTAAATATTTCATGAATTGCCATTGAAAAATTGGGCAGCCTGACATGGTTCATCAAAGCAAAACCTCATGATTTTGGTTATGCCTTTTTGCTTTTCCTTTAGCCTTCCCCAAGAATCACATCAAAATGTCATTTTCTCCAATGTTTTAGGTTATGACCAAATATCAGTAAACTGATCTCTCTCATCATAGAGTCTGTGTTTAGTGCTGATCACTGAATTTTAGCACATCATGCTAGATAGTAAAAATAGCAGTGCACTTTGAAATATGATTTTACAAACAAAATTAAATTTTTTATTTAGTCTTTCTCCAAAAGCGATCTTGTTTAGGACCTTTGTTTGTGAGGTATTAGCAAAGACATATCATCAATATGTGGCTGGGCCCAAATTAGGTGATATATTATATTTAACTTATATTTAAAGATATTTACTTAAATATACTTAATAAGTACAGCTAGCCTATAGTAATGCTATACCTTTAAACATACTTTCTTACATTTTAAACATAAGACTTTAATTAGATTTCCAAAGATCATATTGCTTTTTTTCTTTACATTTACATTCACGTTTAATATATTTTTTTTACATTTATTCCATCACTCCAATGCATGTCTCGACAATCATGACTAATCACAGCTCATGTGTTCATAAAGCAGCTAAAAACGTCATCTTATGAGATTATAAATAAAATTAATCCACTGCCTTGACTCATCTGCTCTCATTCTGCCGCTTCGAGCTCCCCACTTTATCCTTAACACTTTTAGTGACTTGAAGAGGTCGAACACAAAGTCAAGCTAATTGATTTAGTTTTAAATCCTCTCAGTGCATTTACTCATCAGGCGGCATTTTTCTGAGTGTGACCTCAGAGCTCCCGCCGCTTCCTAAAATGAGCATGAAATTAGTATAGAGCGTGTTAAAAGTAGGGATGTTGGGTAATTGCTGTATTTTGTAATTTGCCGAGTTTTAACTCATTTAAGAAGTATAATATTATTTGATGACATAATTATATGCCATGCATCATTACCTAGGACAGCGTGACATTGAGTGTCAGACCATTTATTTGTAACGTGTGAAGGTAATTTGTCACATTTCTCCTTCAAAGAATCCATTTTCAGTTTAATTTTGGTTCTGTACGTCTCGGGTATTTTAGTTGTCACTCACACGCTTGTGAATATAATGTGCATTCTATTCTCTCCTTCTGACAGGCTGGGTTTCACCAGGACACTGTGAAAAAAGATGACTCCTTTACCTCAGAAGACCTTCAGCCCACCTGAGGCCCTGTCATCCACTGTGCATGCAGCCTTTTCCGCATGCACAGTGTTTTATGGGTTATGTCGGCTCGTGTCAGTTTTTCCCGTCACGAGAGCTACTTCAACCGATCTAGGCTGTCAGAATCATACGCTCCCTCCACCAGAACCCATCACTTCAACTATTTTCAGCTCATTTCTCATGAATCCCCAACGACTGTATGTCAGTGTATTTTTCTGTCTCCGCTTTATTTCTTTAGTACTTGAACACCACTCAGCACAGCAGTGGTTTTGCTGTCTTCTCACAGCAAAACGGTCCGGGGTTCGAACCCACTAACTCGTCGGGCTCTTTCTGTGTGGAGTCCGTGTGTCTGTGGGTTTGCAGGACAGGTTCATTTGTGACTCCTGGAAGATAGAAAATCAGTCCAGAGTGTAGCTCTCCTCTCAGCCCCTGCAACCGTAAACACAAAAAGTGGTAAAACGAACATCCTCTTTAAAGTAGAGCTCTCACAACTGAACATGAAATTCTTAACCTTTACCTACAGGCCCAGACAGGCAACGTGCTTCTGTTTTCTCAGTTTTGTTCTGTCTAAAGTGTTTGGGAATGGAATCAGATCCTCATCGTGTGGCATGTTGGCTGACTCAGTCCAACTCTGACCTGGAGGAAATCTGCTGTTTTTTGGAGGCCATCTAAACGCGGTGGTCTGGCACCCCCTGCTGCTTGAACCAGCTGCTCATTGAGCACTGTCGAGTCCTGTGGGTTTTCAGTTTCACCTGCCAGTCAGCTGGTATGTGAGTATAATGACGCAGCTTCTGGGATAGATGCTCCCAGAGTAATAGATTTATATTTGTCAGTATGTTAAATAGGCAACCGTCTCTCTCCACGTGTGTGTGTGTGCGCATCAGAAAATGTCTAATGAGGAGCTGTCACAGTTGTTCAAGTATATGTACCTGATACTACTTTCTCTCCATCCAATTAAATCTGCATCTCCACACTCGTTGGATGATTCTGACATTGCTCATGTCCCATCTTTCATGCCCGTCCTTGCACATTGATCATTCAGCTCAGGGTGCCCTCTGCACTGCCTGTTAATGACAGCGAGCTGCCCGCCCTAAAACTGGACCTCAGCAGTGACGTTCGCCTCAGGGGAGAGCTTGGCAAGGCTGCAGACAAGGGAGGTCTTCCTTTAACACAGCACTTCTTCCCCTCACTGCCGCAGCGGATCAGACAAGGTGATGGCTCCCTGTTGAAAGTGATTCATGGATGCGGTCGGCAGCATTTAATGAGAAAGTAACTCAACCCTCTTTTCACACCAGGGGCTGAAATAACGAATGAGAAGCAACGGAAACATGGCAGCAGGTCATGTGGTTCCTTTATAACGGAGGTTAAATGTCTTCTTTGCAGGTTTAGCACAAAATGATGTGGATTGTTTGTGCATAAGCAGATGCCATGTCACCGTGCAAATAATTAAAAGTACATTTACTAGTTCTCATACTTGAGTATTTTCTCTTCTATTTTTTTAAGTATTATTTTACTTTATTATTATAGAGACAAACATTTTTCTGCTGACAATTGTAGTTCAATTACTGTACATTGGCAATCTGCAATAAACGGTCCTACATTCTACAGTTGTTTACTACGTACAAAGCTAAACTGATCAGTTAATTGATTACCAAATCCCATAACTGAAAACAATATAATTTAATTAATAAGTGCAATTATTCTCAACATTTCCAGCTTTTGAAATGAAAGATTTTTCCGCTTTTCCTTTTTCATTCTTTCAGTTATTTTCATTTAAATATAATGATTCTGCAGTTTTTGGTCATTTGTTGAATGCATCATGAATTTTATGGGTGTCACCTTGGGCTCTGAGTTAATTTCAATAAGGATTTGTCACCATGTTCATTATTTTAACGAAGCAATCAATTGAGAGACGGATCAACAGATTATTAAAGTAAACTGTAAGGGTCACGATATAACTCTGAGGTTTCATAAGGGCTTTGAAGGAACAGTTTGAGGACAGTCACCTCGAAACATAAAAAAACCAAGTTAACTTAAGAGTCACACAGCACATCTTGTACTGACCCCAAAGACCAACTTTTGTGTCAGTATTACACCAAAGAGCATAATCACGAACCCATGATTATGCTCCTTGTTCCCATACCCACTGGAATTCCTACTGGAATGGGAACAGGTTAACTTAACTATATAACTCTTATATTTTTAAAACTCATTTACAAGACGAAAGATAAAAAACCTGTCTTGTCTGGCATAAAGTAATGGCTCATAATCTTTTACAGTGTAAGTGATTATGTTCTTAAGGCGCTGAGGTGACTTTCTGCTATAACAGATTAAATCAAACAGACGCCAGCTGCTGTGCGATTAAGGGAAACCCCCAATGTTGCATATGTGAGAGCTAATTTGGAACCAGTGTGACCATTACTCTGGATTCCCATAGTGTCTCGACTTTAATCATCCTCATAATGTCATCAAGTATCTCTAACTAATTTCTAAAATTAATTAAATACCATTACATAACATTTTTTTCCTAATCTTATTAATTTTTTTATTAAACTTCAGTCAATGGATTTCCTTTTGAGGTTTAGAAAATGTGCAAATAAACAAGATACATTTATGGACAGAAAGTTGCATCACCAGGAAATAAAACAATTAACATCGTCTTCTGGAAAACAACTTTCCCTGTGACACAAAAACACTGTTAGCCCTGCTGTTTGGCCTAAATGAGAGTTAAAGCAGCCTGATTTAAATCCACACCTCACATACTTTTCCAATAACTGCAGGTTATCTTCAAATTGCTGCTAAACTCGAGAGCTCTAGTCATTTGGCAGCTGCGTAAGACTTTCTTTTGGCCCCTCTTTAATTACGTGCGGTGCAGTTAAGTGTCGGCTCAGGTTTGGCAGCCTGTCTGTCGTTTGCTACATAAAACATGAAGCATCTATTTCCGTCCTCTCCAAAAACACGGTGCTTAGGAAGTGATGGCTGCTGCTGCTTACCTGGCCTGCTGTCCTGTCACAGATGCACATGTTACAACATTTGATGCCTGACCTTTGATTAATGACCTTGTGTTTTCCTCTACATCAGATGTGTGGACAGTTTATGAATGGACACTTAATAATTGCTGATTAGTTTAAACTTTGAATTGTTTCTAAAAAGTCAACTTGACTTCAGTTTTGTCTTTGGAGTCCTCGACATTAAATCTGTTTTTATATTTTTGATGCTGGAGTTTTATGACAATTTCTTCACAAGGACACTCAACACATACTGTATGTACAGAGATGACTTTATGTCTGTGTTTGCATTATTGATGTAACAAAAAACATGAAGTTTCCACATTTGTTGCAATTACCGTATGTTCTGGTCATTTCTGTACGGTGGAACTTTCTTGCGCGCCGTGCCCAGACATTACGGTAGGCGAGTCCTCAGGTAAAGGTGCAGGGGATTGACCACGAGAGCAAAGGGGAGGTCGACGGAACGATTTCATGAGCCATCGGGCAGAGGTATCGATGTGACAGGTCGAGAGGAATTTTAAGGTAAGTTATGAGCTAATATTCTTATTATGAGGTTTTAAGGAGACTGTCATACACGTGATGGGAACCGGATCCTCGCATCGTTTATTTATTACATTGAATGCTGACGTCTCTGTAGTTCATTCGATTTAGCAGAGATCCTGCTTGAATATGGAATAAGTCATAGTGAATTACAACAGATCACAACCCGTGAAGCTTTTTTCTCCAAATCTACATTCACAGTTGTTCAGTATGCTTATCATATTAACTGAAAGTTGTATATTAATGTATATTAGTGTTTGAATAAAATTCAGCATACAAATATTTTAAAACACCATTCTGTCAATGTTCTACTCTGCAATTTGTGCATCACCATCAGTTTTATGTCCTAGAGCGTAATTTTAGCTGCTAGGAAGCAATAGTGTGGAGTTTGTTGTATGTTTGCACCACCACAAATTTGGTAAATATTATACATCATCTATTGTAATATTATACATTTTTTTATACATCTGTTATAAATCACAAGTTTAAGAGATCTATAGTTCACAAAATACAGTTTCTCAGTAGCTTGGTGTAGACCTACTCATGAAAAAATGACAATTCTGGTATTCTAATCAAATTCCAAAAAACTTTATTTTAAATGTTAGCGGAAATACC
This sequence comes from Channa striata, assembly GCA_033026295.1. Classification (NCBI taxonomy): domain Eukaryota; kingdom Metazoa; phylum Chordata; class Actinopteri; order Anabantiformes; family Channidae; genus Channa; species Channa striata. Next base: position 16,789,723 of record CM065180.1, on the reverse strand, counting down.
AGAGCACCCGAATATACTAAATATGGCTCAAACTCAGTGTGGAGGAAATGCTGATGAGGGATCATAACAAAGAGCGGGAAAATGTGTAGCATCACTTCAGAGGTTAATATTAAACAAATAACCAATATTCTTCCCTTTCTACAACCCATAAGGAATCTATGGAGCTGTGCTGTCCCAACATGAGTGAGAGTGGAGGCTCTTTGTGCCAGGTGAAGCAGCTGCCCTGCCACAGCTTTCCCCTTTGTCGCCTGCAGGCCAGCGGACGCCACGCGCACAACCTCCCCAGCATCACCCAGCAGCCGTGGGTGAACCACCCGGCCCCAGCCGTCGCCGCCAGTCCATCCGATGGCGTTCGACACAGGGTTAGTGGAGCCACAGCTGGGGGTTGTAGCAGTCTGGAGTGTGTGGCCTCCAGACTTGGAGAGGAGGCAGCTCTGGCCTGGGGGTCGTCCACGAGGAAGGTGTTGGTGACGGGAGGAGGGGGATACTTTGGCTTCAGGCTGGGGAAAGAGCTGGCCAGTCAGGGGATGTCAGTGATCCTTCTGGACTTGAATAAGCCTCCCTGTGAAATTCCTGATGGGGCGATCTTCTACAAGGTATGGGACAGAGTTCTTGTAGATTTCATCTGTCTTACGTTAGTTTTAAAATTAGAAGTTTGTCAAACTTACAGCTGTTCTTTGCACGGCCAGTTATCCGGTTTGCTACTCTGTGGCAAACAACCGTCTAAAGTAAAGGTCTAATAACTACATTACTATTTGAATTATTCACAAAACTGTATAAAGTGCTTTTCTCATTAACAGGAAGGCAGAATATTGTTTGTGTTAATTGCTTCAGGCACCTTATTTGATTTTGATAAATAAAATCTCTACTACACATTAGTAAAAAGTACAGGTACCCAAAATCAACACTCAAGTAAAAGTAAAGTATCTGCCTAATATATATACGCCACTATCAGTGGCTAGAATTCTTTGGTCAAGTTAAAGTACAAAATGAAATGCCATAATATGTAGAAATACTCCTCTAAGAAAAACTGTATTTTGAATACTACGGAATTTGGTGCCGTTGATAACATATGTCCTTGGAAAACGGGCATTATGCCAAAAAAGAGACTTAAAATACGGGCCAGAGTTACCCAACAATTAGGTCTGGAACAAAATGAGCACAGCTGGTAACAGTTAAATTGATTTCAACGAATTTATCTGCTTACAGGAAGTTAAATAATAATATACTTTAATCTATTTTATATCTAAAATAAACATTTAAAAAGTACAAAAACCTTTTGGGAGTGAATGTACCTGATGACCTACTACCTCTGGTAAAAAGTTTATTTGCTTACTTACTTACTGGTTTGGAGAATATCTCACATAGATGAATCTGTTTGCACTGCTCAATGCAGAAAGTCCACTGAGGTATGTCAGTGTGTCCACCAGCTGCTCTCTGGCCCAGAGAATGAATGATTTCGCTGTCGTGTGCAGCCCTCGTGGCACCCGCTGCACTTTCTTTGAATGTGTCTGTTGTTTAATCGGAGAATTACATCCTCGCACATATTGTGAACCTGCACGTTTGTGTCCTTCGGTCCTTTAGTTAGTGTTTAGGGAACATCGGCATTTGTTGTGGATGGGACAAGTGTTCTCAGTCGGTCATTCATTTCTTCACAGAGTGACATTCGGGACTATTCTTCCCTCTATAAAGTGTGTGAAGGGGTCGACTGTCTGTTTCACACAGCATCCTATGGCATGTCTGGACCAGAACAGGTGACTTCATGTTTCATCTTATCATCACAGAATATTCAAACACTTTCTTTAGAGGCAGTATAAAGAAATGAGCTGTTCTATTCTTCTCATTCAACTTTTTGACGAACCCTGTTTTGTGTTTAGGTTACACTTTAAACTGTACAGTTATGTATGGCACAGTTACATAATCTTACATCTTATATCTTACCTCACACTGTGCTGTAAGATATTCTCTGAAAATGAAGAAAAATGCCATTTTTAAAATCTGCAAATGATAATCCTATCATAGTGCAGGCAATAAATTAATAAATAGACAGACACATACCTCACTGTGCAGAGTTTTGACCATCTTCTTGGACAAAAAGGTGAATGAATTTATTAGTATCTACAACATAATTAGGTTTCGCTGAAGCTAGAAATGTCTTTCCACCTTAAAGAAGTGACATTTTTCATGTCTCTGTCCCCAGCTGAGGAAAGAGCAGGTGGAGTCAGTCAACGTTGGAGGGACTAATAATGTCATAAATGGTAAGAAAATGTTTAACAAATACATCAGCAATCAGAAGTCCTTATCGACATGACTTCCTTGGCAAAAATGCACTTAAAATCTGAGTGATTGTCCATCATACATTTTTAATAATGAAATAACAAATAACTTGGACTTTTCTTAATTAATTGGAAAAATAACGTTTCTGAATATGCTGATTATACACACAGGACACAAAATATATATAAATGTTAGACAATGAATTCAGTAATGCTCAAAGTTCAAAGGAAGGACAGAACAGTGGCAGAGGGTTCAGCACTGGTGCCTCACGGAAACTTCCTGTGGGGAGTTTGCATGTCCTCCCAGCACCTGTGTGGGTTTCCTACAGGTACTAGAGCGAAGTCTCTGAGTCAGATGAGACAAAGATGGAGTAATTTTGTCACCATGATCAGACGTATGTTTATGGAAGTAAATGTGAGATAATAAACAACTAGAACACTGTGGTGGAATCATCACGTGCTCGGAAGCTGTTTGCTGCCAGTGGACCGGTTGGTCGCTACCAAAAGCATGTGGAACTTAAGGAACATTTAACTAAATGTTAAACGTGCTTTCCATGTAGTGCTGACCCTGCATCAATAATTAGTGCACCAAATTGTTGTAAATTGGCGCTATCTAAATAAAGTTGAACATCAAATGTCTTTTATTAGATGTATGTTGTACAATTATTCCGCCTCACGAAGAAGTAATCATTCAAATCAGTCAAGTCTCTGATCAAACTTGACCTCACTAATCGATTTAAAAACAGCCCTTCATAACGTAATTATTCATTAGCAATGTGGGACAAAATCCACCAAATTAATATACTAATATGAGTGAATCCTTGAATGTTTGTTTTACATAATTTACAAAATTTCCCAATTTTTGTCGTCATCTCCCAAAAACACAGTATGCAAAGAGTTCAACTTTAATCCGGGAAAATGTTCACTCGATTCAGACTTAATTTACCTTAAATAACTATGTTTAATTTGATGTTCTGAAGTCAGGCATTGTATTTATTTGTGTTTTTTAAGGTTTTTATTATTATCATTGTTGTAAATAGACAGTGACAGCTCCACTGTTCGGTGTGATCTGCTCTATTCCAGTGTGTAAGGAGAGGAGCATCCCCCGGCTCGTGTACACCAGCACCATCAACGTGGTGTTCACTGGAAAACCAATTGAGGATGGTGATGAAGCGTCAGTGTCGACCGTGCCCCCTGAAATGGTGAGGAGCGCGATTCTTATTTTAGCACCAAAAGTTGGAAGGAAAAGCTCAATGAATAAATTCTACACATCATCTGTTGTAATTAGCAACATATAAGGCATCTACTGCATGTTTCTGTTTCAGCACATCGACCATTACTCCAGGACTAAAGCGATTGCGGAGCAGATGGTCGTCTCAGCCAACGGGTGCTCCCTGAAAGGTGGGAAAGGATCGGTGTGTACAGTCATGGCGTGATTCCACGATTGCAGCCAGACGACAATACAGCCCTGGGGTTTTGGTTTCTGTCTGAAAATGTGTTTTGCGTGAAGCAGCAGTTGCCGTGGTAACTCAGTGTGTCATCCAACATGACAGTGACACAAGTTTATATTTAGAGCTCAACAAAACAGTGCCAGTTTGTGGCGACGCGGTCACGTGACTCACACACACACATGCACACATGCAGGCAGCCTGATGCATTAAAATGAGTTTCATGCTTCGGTACTTGCTTTAGATTATCAGGCCTCTCGGTTCTTTTCTCGTGGTAACCCCACACCGATCGACGACCATCATCTTATACATTTAATTAAGCTTAGAGCACGAAGCTGTCTCACTCTATACTCTATAGATTAAAGGTCACGCAGGAGGAGCCGGTATAACGTTTGCCCCAGTGTCTGAAAGGCGCGATGGCATGAAGTAGTTTACAGAGTAAAAAACTCTTCTTAAGTGCAGTTTTGACAATCTATTTTAAACAGTCAACCAGGTTTTAGTTTTCTCTTGATACGTATGTGACCACTAAATATGATAGTTACTCCCAGATTATAGTCTTGAATTACAACACATATGACAGAATTATGTTAGATGTGACCTTGTTTCACCTTTAAAATTTGTACAATGTACAATAAATAAAAAGCCCAAACCGCTGCAATCATGCGATATTAGATTAAAGTGAAACTAATTTTGTTTTTTTCCTTTACCACTACAACTTTAGCCTTCTGACACCCATGTGTTCACCACTAACGTGACTGAATGTTCACTTGTAATTGTGTGTACTGGTACTTGTGCCTGCGTAAAAATTCTGGATAGTTCTTCCACCACTGCGGCTCCGTGATGATTTATAAGAGGAACCATGTGATTTACTTTTAGCTGGGTATGTAACTGAGTGTGTAGTCAGTGGAGTTGTTGTGTGTCGTGAAGGTGGCGGCCTGCTGCAGACCTGCGTCCTGCGGCCTTGTGGCATCTATGGACCGGAGGAGAGGAGGCACCTTCACAGAGTGATGGTGAGAGACCATATACGTTGTCTGATGATCACTTGCTTTGTGTTGGCAGTGGAAAGAAAAATTTACATCTTGCCGTGTCTGGTGCCTCCCTGCCAGAGTGTGTTCCAGCCCGAGCAGTTTACATTATTGATGAAGCTCATCAGGCATCTAGTTACAAGCTGCTTTTCTTCCAGTCTTAACTCTAAGGCAGCAGCTGAAGGGCTGTTTGGTTATATTTTCTCATGGATAAGTGGCCAAGAGGCTGGCGTTTAATATTCTGTAGGTTTCCTTCAGCCTTACCTGTGTGGTGGTTTCTGTGATCTGACTCATCTCATCTTCTGTATTTTGGGATTCCAAAATACATAAAAGATGTCTATCACACGCCAGAAGGTCTCTGAAGACATTGAAGAAGAGTTTTAAGCTCAACCATGTCATTATGTAAAAATAAAGTTATGTTTCAGAAAAATCACTGAATTCACAGATCAATAAATGGACTTTTTTGGAGTTTTTGTTCTTCATCTCTCTGCGTGCAGGTGAACGTGGAGCGTCGGCTGTTCAGTTTCAGGTTCGGGGACCCCCAGGCCCGGATGAACTGGGTGCATGTTGAAAACCTGGTGATGGCTCACATGCTGGCAGCGGAGGCTCTCACGCTGAAGAGGAACCACGTTGCTGTGAGTCACACGTCCACCTCAGGACAAACACCCACAGATTTACGTCATCAGACCTTGAACCATAAAACACAGAATTAATTAGACCTAATGGATTATTTTTAAACCTCAGATTTAATTTATGATCAGTAACTGAATATTGAAGGCCCACACGGTGAATATGATTTCTCGTGTTAAACTCACTTGTCTTCTACTCTTTCTTTTTTAACTAAAGGTTAAGTCCCATGTTTTTGACTTCTGGTGTTTTGCAGAGTGGACAGGCTTATTTCATAAATGACGGAGTTTCAGTCAATCTCTTTGAATGGATGACACCTTTGGTGAGTTGCAGGATAAAACTGGGGAAAATATGTGTTTTACTTAGTCTCAGTAAAAACCAACAATTGTCACAGTGACATAGTTTTGGGACGTACTTCTCTGTGCTGTCCAAAAACTATAAATAGTGAAGCAAACTCTTGCACTGGCTGGACTGTTCCCTAAATAACACGAACTATTATAGTTTATTGTGAGTCAATCTTTCATCCACCTTCCTGCGGGTGTGCATCACTCACTACTGCATCACATGTGTATTAATCCACAGACAGAAATAGTCTTATTACTTACTACACCGCTGTGCACAGATATTTCAGATAACAACTGAGCTGAACTGAACTTTTTTTATAACATTTGGTAGTGACCATTTTAAATACCATGTGACCAAGTGACCATGAATAAATAAGTTTGAACTGCCACAGAAACTCAATGAACAATGTAGTTTTTAATATACACTATTGAATAATATGGTTTTAATAAGGTAAAAACACAATGACAGTGAGATAAATATGATGAACCTCAAGGATCATTGTGTTTTATTGTAAATTCAGTCAAACCAAAGTGGAATTTATTTGCCATTGGTTTCTAACGCTTTGTCCACCGCAGTTTGAAACTCTGGGCTACAGCCGACCGTTGATACATCTGCCTTTTACACTGGTCTATTCAGCAGGTAATTCTTGTCTTCCTTACATTTTCTAGTAATTTCTTATTTCATAACTGTTTAAAATCTGTTTTTATTAAGACTTTGTGTGTTTCTTGTTTTTTTGCAGCCGTCCTGGTGGAATATTTGCACATAGCTCTGAGACCGGTGATAAAAGTACCTCTTCTTTTTACAAGAAATGAGGTAATTATGCTTCTTCCTGTTTCTCTCTTTAAAAAAAATTCTGGAGATTGAGCCACTTTTCTTCTTTATAATTCAGTTTTTTTCATGCTACTAAACTCAAACTATCTCTCTGACCTGAGTGAATGACACATTATAAAGATACAACACTAATTGGTTGAAAGTTACACACTGTGTAGCAGTGTGTGGGCATGTGCACCCATGTGTACCTGGCTATTTGAGCAAGTATCTTGCGTATAGAAAGGTTAAGTTACCTGCTGTCTAATGAGCAGATTCTTGTTTTAGTTTCTCTCACACCAGTGAAAATACACTTCATTAAGGCAGGGTCGCCACAATTAAAAAAACATGAGAAATAATAAAATACACTGTGTCAGGCTGAGGGAAGCCTCCGCCGTGCGTCTTAAGGAGCCCGTAAGGGCCTCATGAATATGTGATGAGGCAGAAACCAAACCTGAGCACCGTGGGCCTGCACCTGGAGGTCATTCTGTCAGACAGCTGCTGGCTGGGGGATTGTTGATTGTCCTGTGAATAAAACATAAACTGTTGAGGGTCAGAACAGGAAGTTTAAGATTAAGTTTACAGGAAGTGACGTCGGTACAGTGGCTGTTGCCATGGTGAGGGGAGTCAGCTGGACTCAGGTGATCCTGCCAACTCTCAGGTTAAACCACCGTGGGGATGGGCACCCGAGGGCTTTCCTCTCTCATTAGGTCCCAGCTCTGCAAACACACATGGGAAAGTGTGATGTCAAATGTCAAATACACTCATTTTTAAACACTGCAGATACTGTAACACATCTTTTATTGAAACAATCACTTAGCCTAAAGGACAAGTCTGATGATACTGAAGAGTTCTTGGATAAATCCAAAGCCTGATAAATCTTTTTCTTTGTGTCTCACAGCTTCATTTTGTGCCAAACTTGTCAAAAATGCAAAAAATTAACCACAGTGTTGTACTGTGACTTCGGCACTGTGGTCTGTTGTCATTCAGGCGGCCACAGTGTCCTTGGAGCAGCAAATTTAGATTCATCTGCACAGATGTGATGAAATTTACATCATCAGGAGAAATGACATGTATGGTGTAGAGCAACACTTATCCTTTAACACACACAAACGCACTCGCAGCAAACTGCACCAATCATCAAACATCGAATGGGTCTTCAACCTATTGTTCCAACAGGGTTTAAAACTACCACCGAATAACAACAAAAGGAACTTTTTCTAATTAGACCATTTAGTACGGAAGCAATTTGCCAGAAAGCACTTTCATTTTAGTATTAACTTAGTTAGCCGACAACTAACTTAAGTTCTTGACCGAATTTGAAATAGGAAATGTGCTTTACAACAATATCAGAAGCATTAGAATTTGCATCAAGCTTTTGATAATGTCATCCATGTTTTCATCAACTGATTTGTTACATTAGAAGAAATAAAAGTAAAGGAAAAGCTACAAGTACCAGAGGGAAATATATCCAGGATAATTATGTCAGACAGGATGAGCAGGACTCAACATGCTGCTTGTGCTTAGTATTTCTAACAATAGTATATTGGCACATCCATAATTACAGCTATAAGTCACACTGAAGAGCTCTGAGGATTTTTTGTAAAAAAAAAAAAAAAATCTCTGAAGATGTTTCATGTCATAGGAGAAATAGAACTGACTTGTGGGTGAATGAAAAGCTTTAAAAAATACTCTTCTTGGGTCACTGCGTGTCTCTTCTGTCACTGCGTGTCCTTCACATGCAGACACCTTATCCTCAGTCAGAAAGAAGATGCAGTAACTGGAGGCATCCATCAGTCACAGGCTATCAGAATGTAAAACCAAGATGGTCAAACTGGGGTTAATTTGAACCATTAGTCTGACAGAGGGATCTTGGATTCTTGGCTTTGAGTTCTCTTCAGCAGTTGAGGGAACATCTGGAGATCATTTATGATGATTTATCTATGTAACGTTATTAATGCCTCACCTTCCACTGCAGGTGAGAAACATCGCGGTAAACCACACTTTTAAGATTGACAAGGCCCGTCGAGAGCTTGGTTACTGTCCCAAGACGTACAGCCTGGTGGATTCGTTGGAGCTGTACCTGAAGTCCCAACAGCCTCGCTCCAGCTCACCTCGGTTTAGATTCTCCTGGAGCTGCAGGCTTCTCCTGCTGCTGAGTCTTGGTCTGATTCTGTTCGGCTGCATACTCTCTCAAAACTGAATCACTTTCGGTCTGCTGGATGGCAAAGCCTCAGACATTGTAATTAAACCACAAATGTCTACTACATGTGTAGTCTAAATAAATAGTACTTATTTAAAAAACTCATGGACATTATAAAATTTACCCTAACAATTGCTTCAGAATATCAGGTCATGTAATATCCTTTATGTTGTTTACTGTCAAAATTATGACATGAATAGGCTGTTGCAAAGTATTTTCTGAGAGCTGGACTGATTTTATGATTTTAAAAATACATCTAACTTTGTCTTACAAATGTCTAAATATTCATTGAGTATTTATAGCATGCTTCCAGTTTTTATGGTCAAGAATTGTTGTGATTTACACACATTTAGTATTCAATTAGTAATTTATTAGCAGTTTTGTACACTTTTAGAAATAAAAGCATCCACAATTGACGTCACTGACCACTGCATATCTATTTAATTAATAGAAAAGCATATTGTTAGGATGGATTCCCAAATGCATAAAGTATCACAGTATGTCATCTAAACCTGTGCAGCTGCCACAAGAGGGCGGACAAGCACCTACATTCCAGCTGTATGTACCGACCCACTGGAGCGGACCGGGACACTCCAATAAATAAAAGAAACGTCCTCGTTTATCATTGTAAACGCACCGTGGAGCTCATGGATATGTGTGTATGTACTGTATCAGCAAAATAACAATTTGTTGGCAGCGGTGGGATTCGAACCCACGCCATCGAAATGACTGGAGCCTAAATCCAGCGCCTTAGACCACTCGGCCACGCTACCACTGATGTTCAAACTCATCGTTCACGTTTTATAAATGCATTAACTAACTGTTACCGTGTTTTTCTTTAGCGTTTCCTCCTCGTGTTGGTCCTAATAACCATGATTGAAATTAATTTCATAACGTTTCGTTTGTGTCACAGTCTGTGGAGCGACGCTGCAGCACAAACGCCTGTAGCTCATAACCTTTAAACTGACTCATGAGGACAGACAATGAAAGAATGAATCCTACGGCCGAGGCATTTCACGCATCTTTACCAAGGTTTTGATTTTGATTGGTGACTTATTGGAGTGCAAGAAAAATTATAATCAAATAATAACTTTATAATAATAAGTTAAACCTACATACAATGGCTGTAGGCTCACTAAGATGTATATAACAGATGAATTATTGAATAAAAAAGCTCAAAGAAAAACAAAATTTGTCCAGGTTTTAGCTATTTTATTGACCAACTTCATTTTTATGTAAATGTGGTGATTCTGTGAAACACTTTTAGCTCAATATATAAAATGATGACCAAATGTAAATGTAGAACAGTAAGGGCAGAAAGAGTTCACCTGGAGTCGAGGAGAACATTTGTGACCCTCCTTCACCTGTTGAGTTCAGCTGTGTTCTCTTGTCAGTACAACGAACACTGACAGCAAGAAGCGAATTGCTGAGGAACTTCAGCAATTCGCTTCTTGCTGAGTCACTAACACTGTCACAGTGTCGCATTTGTCAAAAAAGACAGCTATCCCTCCAAAACTCTATTATATTGATGAAATTTCAGTCTAACTCAAATCTTTGCTTGTGCCTTTGTAAGATTTATTTATTTATATATATATATATCTATATCTAGATATATAGATATAGATATAGAGAGATATAGTATACAGTATGAGATTTGACAGGTTAAGTTCAGCTCATAAAATCTCTAATTTTTATATATTCTATATTAAGAGCAATAACAAAATCCACACAGCACTTTCAGGTAAAGATTGTTTATAAATCAGAGAACCTTCTTGTTCCTTCGGTTTACCTCGATATTTCTTAGTCACCTGTCTCTGACAGAACATTCACAATCATGGAAAAAGCTCCCCAGTGTACATTTAGTTTCACTTCCAGTCACTCACAGGTGACTGATCTGCACTGAATTATCATCAATAAAGAAAATAAATAACATGTAATTCTTTCTTAGCGTCTGTCAAAAAAATAAATTAAACAAACTCATAAAAAGTGCAGAGGTGTTATGGACTCTACTGGCATAAAACTGTACACAGACATGAAAACAGAAAGCACCAGCCATTACAAACACTTTAACAAGATCAATTCATTTTTCTCTGGTGATGTCAGTGACAATCAACTGCTACTGCCAACAGAATAAACATAACTACTACAAACTCCTGAGCTTTTAGTCATTACATAGGTGCAGTTTTCATCCTCTTACACCAACATTACATTTGCACATTTGTAATTGCATTGTGTCACATGGGTAACATTATATAAATGGAATACTGTAGTAGACTGACATAATACCCGTCAATCTGGACGTCAAGCTATGGAGTGAATGTCCTTTTTTTTTTTATTTGCTGAGGAACGATTAATCTAACTATAAGTATTTTCCTTATTAATCTTTTTTTAACCATAATAATGTTCTATATATTAGTTGTTGAATTTACAATACACCTGCTCAATACAAGTAGTTTGTAAGTAAGGACAGAATAAAAAAAAAAACGCGCTGACTGAAAAAAGCAGGCGCAAACGTAGGTGCATCGAAATGAGTTGAGATAAAAGGACTGCAGTCTAAGATGCAAAGTGTGCTTATTGCGTTGCACCCTATAGATATTTCCATTGCAAATCAACCTCAAAGTTTCCCTTTTATCAAGAACTTTCAAACAAACAAGTCTAACAATCATTTGGCGGAGGCTAAAGAATCACTGTCCCTGACTGGTTGTTTGCTGTTGCCGAGGTCCTCTTTGGTCTTTTGGATGCAAGTGAAGATCTCCTTGAAGAGAGCTTTGTACTCGGGCTGCTGACCATCTTCCAAACTCCCTGGCAGGTCGGACACAGCAGCTGAGCTGGACAGACGCCGGCGGCTTCGGTTGCTCGCATAGGGACTGTTAGATGTCTGGACGGCTTTATGGCTCAGCTCATCTGAGGCCTGTTGGCATCGCCGCAGCAGCTCATCATATTTGACCTATACAACACACATGTGTTAGGGGAGTGTGTTAGTTTCCACGACAAGTTTCATTCTGCAACAAACCCTTTAATAAAGAAACGTTTTTCCTAACAATTCTTACGCATAAATCGTACCAGACATGCTTTGAATACACCACCTGAAGTGCGCTGTACTGTGCATCCACCTCGTTGAGTAGAGAGATGCCTCTCTGTTTCACTGCTTCCGCTCGCCTTATACACAGCTGCTCATGGCCACGCCGAATCTCGTCTGGATTTGTCGCTTTCAAAACACTGTCACTATTGCACCTCTGTCGGGTGCTTCTTCTCTGCTCTTCATCATTTTCTACCTTGTCATCTGTCTCGTTTTGCCTGAGGCTGGACTTTTCTTCTGAGCCAAAGAATACAGTATCAGGCAAAAGTAGTTGGTCCGGTCTTCTTAAACTGGCAGAAGTGGAGGGGACACAGCTGGTTAGGTCTCAAATAAAAACAGACATAACTCACCTGAATTTGCTCTTGTGCTGATAAATCAATTTGAATCTAGTCTATACATAAGTCAGTCCTAACCTGTTGGCACGATCAGCGCACCACAAAAGACGCAACTGCTCCACTTCGGTCTCCAGTTCCTTCTGCTTGGCACGACATCCGGCCAGCACAGCCAGTCGTTGCTCCAAGCCTCTGTTCTCACTGGCCGTCAACTCCCGCTCCCTCTCTGCAGCCTCCCTGCGGCTCTTCTCCGCACTTATCTGGCTTTGAAGGGTCTGGATGGAGCGCTGGAGAGCAAGGTTCTCCTCTTCCGGGTCCTGCCGTCTGTCTTCGTCATAGAAAGAGCACTGAGGTGACCAGAGTCCATCCACACTTAGGCTATCATTGGCTAGATGCCTAAACCAAAACAGGTAAAAATAAGTGAGACATTTTCAGAATATAAGCAATATTTGTTATCACACTAAGGTCACTTTAAACCAAATAAAGTAGCTACAAATATAGTATGTTTGCGTTTTGTATAGGTGTTCGAGATGAAGTGGCCAGTGAGTGTATAATGCAATTAATTGGAAAGGGGGCACATGGAATCATAGCTGGACTCATTTTACTGTAACAACTCTCTTGGCAGGATACATTGCAAGCTAAAGCAGTCATATTAAAATCCCCATAATGCTCAGGCCAACTGACTCAGACATTTGTGTTCTCACGTACAGCTCCTCAGGATAATGTCTAGATAAACTCAGTGCGTGTCTGAAAGGGGTTTACGAGGGATTACACTTGTATATGATTACCTGTCATGATGTAGGTCATACAGCTCTTTGAGACAGGAGACGCTCTGTGATCCCAAGTTGCGTCTCTGCTCTACCCGTTCCCTCTTGTCTCGCTCTGCCTGGGCAGTCTTGAGCTTGTCCACCTGACTCTGCAGGTCCTCCATGTGGGTTTCAAGGCCTTCAATGGTCTCTGTTAGACTGAAGGGGAAAGGAGAGAAAGAACAACACAGCTTTAAGAAACTGCACTTTAAGAAATGTGAAAAAATATGTATACTGAATATTATCTCCCTATTAAGTTTGTTAGGATGTATTAAACATTTAGAAAGCATATTTAATAATAACTGCAAGACTGACCTTTGTATTTTCTGCTGGGCCAGGCGGTTGTCCTGTACAAGTTGCTGGTTACTTTGCTCCAGATCCCTGGCAGCTACATCTAGCTGTTCATACACTCTGGCATGCTGATCATTCATCTGACGCAGCAGATCCACCTGCTTGGTTAGGTACTGGAGCGTAAGGACAGGAAGTGGCAAATATTTAGCTTAAATTGTGTCCTCCAAGTCTGTAAAGTGGCAAGTCTTCAAATGTAAGGAAAAGTCTGAGCATTTTCTGGTTTCAGCTAATCTCGTTTCTTGGGGTTCTGGACCAAAAAATAAGAGAAGAGGACATCATATCAAGTTTTTTTTTGTTGTTTTTTTTTTACATCCCAGCCTGATACATTTTCTTACTAAAAAGGCAAGGAGATCTACTGATTAAAGGCCTAGAGAAGAACTGGTAATAAAAGATAATGTGTATCTGTGACTTGCATTTGCATGGTGAACAAAAATGTATTCAATTTCTATCTGCATCTATTTATAACTTATGACTTAGCGTCTTTCACTCGGTTACAATATTTGACTGAATTGCACTGTAATCCATGTCACTATCTAAATAAGTTTTCTATGGTACACGTAATTGTAATAATTTCTCTGCAGCTTAACTGATTTAAATAAACAGCCGTATGACCTTTTAAAACACCACCCATGTTCAGGTGTATGTTGAGCTTTGAGAGACTCTTGAATCAAGTGAGTAAGTCCATAGGTGGACACAACATGAGGATTAGTGTCAGAGACATGTACAGTATGGGGATTACCATATTAACCTTAATATGTCTCTCACTGCACTAAACAAATTAAGGCTCTTATCGCTGTTGACCTGCTAGATATCATGTCCTCCAACTCAGATAGACCAGCACACTCTGCAAAAGCCAAAACTAAGTATTTGGGCACTGTAATACACAGACTATGTGTGTCTATTCATAAACTCTAAATAAAAACGCTACAAGTTCACCAAAAGCTATGCTCTGCTTTATGAAATGTCAAGTTAAGATATTTTTTCAGGTTCAAAAGTTTAATAAACTTTTAACTTAAGGACACAATCTTACTCAGCCATCAACAATACTAAAACAGTTTGTTATACTGCTTGTTAATTAGTAACCCTCTTAAGGGCCACAAAAAGAAAAAATCCTTAACATATTTGTTACTTGAAACTTGTCAAAGTAGAAGTTAGACGTTGGAAAATAAGAGGGTGAAATATTTACCTATGTCCTAAGTCTCACTAAGCTAGAATTCTCAAGATTATCTTTTACGCCATCTTATTTTACATTTAAAAGGACTTTACAAAGTGTTTTTGCTTCCTGTGAGATTTTCATCTTCTCAATGAATCGTCCTCCACTGTATACTCATTCACAAAATAATCACCATTTTTAGGCAGCAAAATATACACTGACAGAGTAGATTGTAGGCAACAGAGGACACACTGTATAAACATAGTTTTTGCACCGTGAAATTCCTTGTTCAACTGCTGTCAGCAGTGGGAGTTTGGTGCAGCTGCAGCCTCAAGACCCATCACTTGTTCCTGCGTAACATTTATCACCTCTATCTCCTGCAGCTGCTCCTGATTGGTGGAGTACATCTGCTGCAGGGCTTGTTCCAGCTCATGGTTCCTGTCAAGGAGCGTTTTCCCCAGCTCTGCCGCCAAATGGAGATCTGCCAAAGCACAGGAAAACATGTAAACACAAGATACAATGCCCAAACACAGGCAAGGCAGAGGGTAGCTGACTGTAGTGCTGACACACACAGCTCATTGTCTCACACTATTAGCACTTGGTTCTCGGTTCTAGTAAATTTTCAAAGGAATCTTAGGCATGTCTTGGTGTCTTCTTGTGACCCTTCCACCCACTGAATCCAATTCTTGTCCAGCAACAGTGCTGATTGACCCTCTGATCGTTTACATAACACAAGAAACATACAGTGTATTATCAGGAAATTAAACATTAGACTGTATGTTTGATGTATGAAGCACTTTCCACGCAACCTTTTCTAGACTCACTTGTCACATGAGCACTTTTACTTTTATCGAGCTGCATTAACAAATGCTACAGATGTCATGCTACATCAAGAAGCAGCATGAGTTGTTTCTGCAAGTTTTTCCCTACAACATATTCCAAAAGATATTAAATCTTGTTATCACATATGCCTGTATTGACAAATCTCAATATGCTGTAAAGTATACAAACCTTGTACTCATTATTTAAACTTGACAATCCACTGCAATACAAAAATGAATGATTGGGCCAAACATTGAAGCTACTCATAATTCACACACACAAAAATGATCACCTTTCTGACAGCAAAAACATAACTGCTCATCCCTGTGGCCTCAGTACAAACTGGAGAGTGTGGTTTTGGAGTTTGTTAGTTTTGCCTATTGGAAAACAATGAACACAAGAGCAGCGGGACCCTCAAGGAAATCCTGGACATCAGGAGTTCTCCGGATGTTCCATGTTTGAACCCTGGAAACGAACGACTCTGTCTAACTGGAGACTCAAAACTCGTTTCAAACACAAACTTTGAGACATAAACTGTTATTTAAACACCACTACAGTTATAGTTTTAGAAATCAGATTTATTTAAAAAGAATTAATATCTGTTATAACAATACATGTTAAACATTAACTAGCTTTTCCAACATTTTAGTCTGGTGACTTGCTATTAAAAAAAAAAAACACTATGAAAAACAATATCCGTCTGGTACTTAGTTGTTTCTTATTTCCCACCCAATTTATCAGCCAGACTCTTAAGGCTTGTGTCACGCCGTCAATAAAGTGAGTAACTAGTTTAAAAAGTAGTAAAACGAACCAACCCACCACGTTTTCCTGACTAAATAACGAGCCCCATGATTTATGGGATAACCGCCGATCGTCCGACGGCCGCATCCGTCCGGAGCAGCGACATGTCGGACACAGTTTAGGGTGCGACCGCTGCGCCGAGCGGCTCTTACCGTGTTCGAGATCCTTCGGGTCGTACCACGGCCCCTCGTCCTTCTCAAAGTCTTCCTCCAGAATCATGTCGGCCAACATGGTAAAGCCGCAGAGGGAGTGAGGACGCCGGCTGACGGTAACACGCAGGTGTGACTCACTTCAGCAGCCCCGACTCGTCTTCTGTCCTCCACCGTGTGTGGACAGACGCAAACTGCATCCTCCGTCCCGCCGGCGTCCTGCTCCATCTACGGCAACGTGGCAAGTCTCTAATGCGCCCTAATATCCGGCAGGTGGCAGACAACAAAAAAAATTAACAATAACATGTGAGAAATCGCTCTGCATTGAAACCAAGCAGCTCCTTGACTTCATCACCGTTTAAAATGTGGTAAAGAGGATATAAAAAATGATTGATGGCTGAACGTTTTGAATAATGGTTATCGTTGCACTGACTTCCTGCTTCAGTTAACAGACACTTTTATTGGCAAATCATGAAGCAGCAAGTGGAGCTAAAGAACTGGTCTAGCCAATAAAACACTTGTTTGTTCTCGTACACACCCGCCTTATTTGCTGTGGCGAGAAATCGTGTTTGACAGGATTCTTTGTAGTTTTTGAAAGATTTACCAGTTATGGCAAAGCTTCAACAAAGACACTGTCCACCTCGATAGGCAGGAAGTAACACAGTGACTTGCAGACGAGACAGCTGGAACAAAAACGTTGACAGTGCTGAACGTTTTAGGCTTTGCCCTGGAGGATCGTCTATCTGTCTGTTGTTGTTTTTGCTCATAGCATAAATTATTAGCGATGCTAACGTTAAAGTTCAGCATCAGGAATCAGCTTTTGCTCGCTCCGGCAGATTAAACCGACAAATACCTGGTCGTTGAGTTGCCTGTTCTTCCATGGCGGTGGACGAGAATCCAGCCTCAGGTATGGGCTTCAGAAGGATGAACGTGATTCGATACCTCATCCACTTCGGGGTGAATCCTGCAGCTCTGGCTTATGCCATGACAACTCTGGGATCTGCTATGATAAACAATATATTCAGCTTCTACTATGTCAAGCTTTTCCTCAATAAGTACAAGATTTCAGAGGGAGCGTTTCACCAATCACAAGTGAGTATTTCTACTTCACATGCTGCTGGTTTTTCTATGCATTGTACAGTTGTACTGTAGGGTCCAGCTTATTTCATTTTTGATTTGGTTCGTCTGGTTCTACTCTGATATTGTATGAATGGTACTTCTGGTAATGATATTTCTGTTTACACTTGAAAACCTTGCACAAAATGTCACGTGTGTTTTCATACTCCGGAGCTTAAAGACTTCCTTTGACTTTGTCTAAACTAAAAACCACCTCTTCACATAAATCATCTGAAGTGGATGAATCTCCTCCACATGACAATATTTGAATGAAAAAACTCTTCAGCTTGAAGCAGAGAGTCACTTTTATATGGAGATGGCAGGATAAAGTATAATGCTCTGCTTGCACCTGTACTAAAATAGATTCAATTCAAGCTTCTTGAAACTCTTTGAAGTTGGTATTTAAAAATATTTCATTATAAATTAAGTTGTTGGCAATTTTTTTTTTTTTACCAGAGATTGGTTGTTTACCTCAATAAGCACATCATTACAGTTTTCTGGAGCTGCAGGCAATGCCTGTCTTAACCTTAATTTTCAATCATGTAACTCACACTAAAAACCCTCATCAAACATCAAACCCTGACATTTTAAAAGCTGGAACAATCACATTCCTGTTTAATCATCATAGTCATAATAGTTGTTGCTTAACCCAACTGTCGATTTAACCGTCTATTAGTTGGCTCTTATAAACTTCCTCTCCTCAGGTGGTGTATATGGTGTGGAATGCAGTCAATGACCCGTTGTTTGGCTATCTGCAAGATAATTCCAGGGTGCCCTGTTGCTCTCAGCGACGTCTCTCGATCTTGTATGGTGCTCCCCTGTACTCGCTGGCTTTTCTTTTAGCCTGGTTCCCATGGCGGTCCTACGCCCCTGATGACTGGTTGAGTGGCTTACACTTGATGGTAGCACTGTGTGCTTTTGACGGCATGCTTACCTTTGTGCTACTGGCACAATGTGCCCTGTTTGCAGAGATATCCAGCAACCACAAGAACCGACTAAGACTTGTAAAGTACAGCCAGGTAAGGAATTTGTATATTAAACACTCCCTTTATCATTCTTCTGTATGTTTGCATGGTGTGAATTCCCACATCCTGGTCCTTTTACTTCCCAGGTGGCTTCTCTCATTGGCTCCTCCAGTGTCCTCTTTTGTGGTGTGGTGTCCAGAAACATGGAGGACTTTACAGCCTTTCAAGCTTTCACAGTGCTGATTGCTATCCTGAGCTGTGTGTGCATGCTCTATACAGGCTTTCACAGTGAAAGTCACTTTGATAACGCCAAAGAATCTGATTCGCTTATGTCTGTTGAAGAGACGTCCCATCAGTCAGCATGTTCCTTCTCCATGTTAAAAACTTTGATGTGGCAAATCTTAACCAACAGGGACTTTCAGCTATTTGTGCTCATGAACTTCTTCCAGGTTTTCATCTTAGCATTCTTCAATAATTTTACCATGATTTTTACTGAGCACCTGATTCCTCCAGATGTGCTTCCATCACTGGCCAAGAGCATTATGTATGGAGCAGGATTCATCTGTCCACAGGTATTGTTCCCCAGTGGCTTTGGATTTTAGTTTTTTCTTTAATAAAAAAATAATGGGGGCACCAGTGAATAGTGAGCCAGTGGGCCCTTCATTTGCTTTTTCTGTGTTATTTTGACCCCTTGTTACCTCATGAATGTTACTGACAGATTTCTTTTACACTATTTCAGTATAAACACATGCTTTTATTTGAAGTTATTTTATTTTTGCTGCTTATTTGTTATTTTACAGTATAATATCCTACATTGTATATTCTTTGTGTTTGTCCCAGCTGTTGGTATTGAGCTGTCAGAGTCTGCTCCATGGTCTTGGCTACTACAGAATAATTCTCTTTACCTTCTGCCTGGAGGCTGGAATGGCAGCTATCATGCTAGTACTTGGTCCTCAGCACTACTATTTTTTGGCATTTTTCCTCAGCGTTAACATGTAAGAGGTTTTGTCATCCTTTCAATTTTATATTGAGTCATAAAATTGATTGATTCACTCTTTCCCTTGTTTTCTATACAGGGTCATAATTCAAGCATCTTTTAGTCTTTTTGGACTTCCGTTGGCGGACATTATTGACACAGATATGCAGAACTACAAGCGGAGGTAAAAAAAAAATCAGCAGCACACTTTCAACCCACTATACTGTTTATTTGAAGCAGCATTGTGTTTAAACTGTATAACTTTTATAATACTTTTTTATTTACAATCAAACTCATGTTATTTTTCTTTTCTTCGTATTTCTCTTCTGCAGTTCCCCTCTCTCCTCCATGGTGTTTGGGACAAATGCTCTATTTACTAAGCCAGCTCAGTCTCTGGCGCCCATGATAGTACTCAGCATCCTCAACCAGTTTGAATATGAAAAGCTGAAAGATGCAGGAATAGATTCAAACCCAAGGTACAGACATTTTTTTGCTTTTTCGAAGATCAGTATTAAACTTGGTTTGGTGTAGTGCTGTAGTTGCTGGATTAACATTTTCTCTGCTCATGATAGATTCTGCCCCACTCAATTTTGTCAATCATTAGTTCTTAATGGTTAATGTTTATATATGTACTTTAGTTTTTGCTTATTTTGCCTCTCCAGATAGACTTAAAAGAAAATAAAACACATCACAAGGGGCCCATGTGTTGATGGCTACCTTTGGGTCTAAAGGTTGACCTCTGTGCACAACTTACATAGCATAAATTATTAACTGTTTAGACACTGTATAGATATGTACAAACTGTGTGTTTAATACTCTTGATGATCAACGGGTTAAATTTTTTTAGGTTTTGACATTTAAAAAGGCAGCCTCACTCTGTATGTTGAGATTAGTGATGATTTGATTTCATAACCACTGCAATTCTAAATTCATTTAAACACAGAAACACTATTTTTAACAAAAATCTTCTTTTGTCTAGTGCCCGGGAGAGTCTCCGCAGTATCATGTTCTACTTGGTGTGCCTGGTGCCCATGTGTGTCGCTGCTGTGCAAGTCTTGGCTTGGAAGCCATTTTCCATCCGCAACAGTCACACAGTTGACATCAAGTACATTGACAACTAATATCAGAATTTGTAGCAGTTGAAAAGCTGGTTGGTATTTCTTGAGATTGCATTTCTGATTATTTTTTTACTCTTTTTTTTAAATTGCAGTGTATACTGCAAAAAAGTAAATTACTGCATATAATCCATATTCAATATAAATTGAATACACAACTGTAATGTTTGTATTGTTTGAAGCGGAGAGAAAAATTCTGTGCAAAAAAGTTTCATAGTGACAAGTTATTTTTTTAACTGTTTAAAGTGAAAGTTCCACTAATGAGCCTGTAATTAGTACAGTATGTGGACCAATTGTCTTCATACACTTATTGAAGCAAACATACTAGGGATCACAGGAAAAACTACATTTTTGGTTGGTTTGTTTTTGCAATAAAAGCAATCAACAGAATGTACACAGAACTAAAAAAGCCATAAGTGAAAACCGTTTGTGAAACAGCCGCTTTGCTGTGTTTGTTATATCTCACTTCGTGGAAACAAAGTGAGCAAACACAACTTTGTTCAGTTCCTCAGTAACATAACACCGTCTTGTGTCACTCAGGGCTTTGGAGTCCCCTCCCTTGGCGGATACTTAGACATTTTGATAAATGTCATTATTTGAGCTGTTGAAGTCACTGCCTGCAGCCTGCAATGAGATTCAGTGTTCTATGAAAATCATGGCAAGTTAGCATATTTTCAGGTTAGCTGGATTGATGAAGGATGAAATCGATACAGCAGCAACAAAATTAAGTGAACTCTAGAATGGCCTATTTTTGCATTAATTGGGGATAAAAGGTGTTTTGATCTACACACAAGTTATAGCTATAGACATATGTAGAAAAGCGCTATATAAGTGCAGACCATTTACCATTTACATATGTGCCAACAAGCAAATAAATTGCAAACAGCTATCACTTTTTATGACTTTATTGAACATTCTTGTTAACCATTCAAAGTGCTGGTGGAAAGATAAAGGAAGACTTGGAATGAATAACTGGTTGATCTTCTTTAGGCATCAATAACACCAATCATGTGCTTCCTGTAGCTGCAGATCAGACTTGCACAATGTTAAAGACAAATTTAGATCATTAGTCCTTACAGAACTTCTTTAGCTCAGCCATAGTCAATCGGAGGGGGGTGTCGGGGGGCATGTCAACGTCACCTTTGGTGACCTGTCTGTAACACTTTGCCTGTTCACTGATTTGTGTATGATTGACTCATGACTCATGAATAGAGATGTGGTTCCAATGGTTTATTAAAGCTGATACTTGTGCGTCCTTTAACCTCTTTGACCTCACTAGACACTTCGCTTCGTGTCGTCAGAGTTTTCATGGCTGGATGCTCCCTTCTACAGACAGTAGCCACAGTTCTAAATTGTCTAGGGTTTCAATTTATTTTTTTAAACCAGCACTTTTAAAAAAATTAATGGGGGCCTTAAATAAAGTAACAAGAATAATTACAATTGTTTGTGTGTTGTTGCGTTTGTCTATACTTGAGACTGAAAAGAACCTTCATGATGAAATATGCAGAAAACCAGGTAATTCCACTGTATCCACATACTTTTTCTGGCCACTGCACATGCTGTAGCACAAGCTGTAGACGTTTTATGCTTACACAACCCAACCCAACCCTAACATGCTGCAACAAAGTTTACCTGAGCTTGAGAAGGATTTCTGCCTGCAGTTTGTGTATCTCTTGGCAAATTTTTTCTTCTGTACATTTCCTGCAGCACATCACGGAACTGTCTTTTGGTACTCACTTTGTTAGATGAGTTGTTCTGTTCAGAAAGTTAAGGAGAAAAGTTATCATGAAATTAATATATATTTTTTTAAATTTAAGTAAAAAAAATGCAAGTCAACAATTGCTCTGTCACTGTGGTGTTGTAAGAGTATTATCTGGCCAGAGATTGACTGAGCTCTCGGTTCCTGTTCCTCTTTTAGCTTATGTGGGCTTTTCCACATTTAGTAAACAGTCAACACATGTAACAAAAATGAAAACAGAAAATCGGACACTTATCTCCAACCTTGTCGGTTTTGAACATCCCGTTCAGATTGCAGCCAAACTGAAACAGGGAAACAGATACATTTCTCGTGAGCACATACTATATTTGAGCTTTCAGAATTGAAAGTAAAACGTTGTAATGATAGACAATACTGGTGGAGTTATTTACCTTCTTTGAAAGGAGATGTGTTAGTATTACCAAGTTGTAGAGGACCAAGAGAGCAAATGTTAACCACAGAAGAATGTCCTTCACCATTTTTTTACCTTGTGCTTAAAACAACAAAAAATAGATTTTCTAAATCATTGTAATTCCAGCATTTAAACATCTGCAATTGCAATCTGCAATTTAGTTTTTCTCTAAACACTTACCCACTACTAAAAGTGTCGTACCCTGCCCTACACGCTGTTTACCGCGTGTTGGCTCACCAGACCATTCTGCAGCACAGTAGTAAATCCCGCTGTCATTAACATTAACGGACGTGATGTGCAGGGATGCTTTCTCCAAGTTGAATTTGTGAGAACTTCTGGACACCTCGAAAGGATGACGTATGTTTTCTTTGAAGACAAACCACTTGTAGTTCATGCCTTGGCCTAAACAGTTTGCACTGACATTACAAAGCAGAAGGGTATCTTCTCCTACTTTACACGTGATCTTATTGACTGGCTGAGTTAAGCAGATGTCTTTGCCATTGCTACCTGGAATTGATAAAGAGGACATTAATTGATATACATTTATTCTATACCACTGTTTTTATCCACATGTTTTTGAATAGCAACTGGCCTATAACTGAACTAAAGCTGTGTGCTGTATGAGTAATATTGTTACATACAACAACTTTTTTTCAACTTATTTTCCTAAAGAAGTACTAGGATAAACGTAGTAAAAACATCTTACCTGTTACTGGCAGGTAGGTGAGCAGGAGACAAAACAAAAAGAACTGGTCCATGTCTGTAGCTTGATAGCTTGTGAATGATCTCATGATTCCTTGCAAGACAGCATAGGAAGTAGTTTCTACACTTCCTCAACACTTAGTTCCTACTTATTTTTCTGCTCTGAACACTATAAGTTTTCATAAGCAGTAGGAATTTATGACTTAATGATATGATAACATTTCATAATATAGAAAGAAAGAGTAAGTATTCATTATATAAAATAGGTTCAGCATACTATTGAACAATTTTACTAGCTGAGAGAAATACTTTGCAAGCCTTAGTAGAGAAATTATAAGACTATAAAATGTTCACGACCAGGGTTGGAAGGTCTTGTACTTTGTTACTGTACCTAAGTAGATTCTTCTCCTATCTGTACTTTACTTAAGTAGATTTAATGATGCTACTTTCACTTTTACTCCACTGCATTTCTATTCAAGGTTGCGATACACGTCACAATCACATTACTTTACACATTTCATAATGAGCCACTTTTTTCTTTTTTTATGAAAACGAGTCAGAAGCCGAACAGGAATCACTTCATCACAGCAGGAACAGACAATGTCCGTGTCAGTTCCTCCTTCCTGCTCTTATTTAAAGACGTCTGTGACACAGCAGCAGTTCTCGGTGGGAGCCGGTGCGTTTCTCTGTGCCGTACGTGCAGAAATGGACGAGATCTACAGCAGAACTGTGCGAATTCTTGGTGCTGTTGCGCTGAGATCCGGGACAGATCCGGTCCCTGCTGATTCCCACGTTAATATGAATGAATGAATGAAATCAGGTGCGAGTAACAAAATAATGCTGCAAGAGAAGCACCTCCACTTAGACCCGAAATTCCTCTTGTTTTATTAATAGTAAGTAACTTTCACCGTGATGGAAAACATAAGTAGTTTAGAAATGATAGAAGAAAAAACTGAAAAGCATCAGATCATAAAACAGCTTCAACGCATTATTTGTCTATCACCATTAATAAGTTAACCCCCCCTCCAAAAAAAGTCAACTACTTAAACTTTTATTACTTTTACTAACTTTTGTACTTTTACTTAAGTAGAGTTTTTGAGCACCTTATCCACCACTGTTCAAGACAAAATCATTCAGGATAGGCCTAAAAAAACAAGTGAAAGAGACTGTCACCAAACGAGTTGTATGGGAAGGGGAATATCAAGCTAAATATTCAGATTGATTTGTAAATTTATAGTGTAAGGTATAGGTATAGGTAAATTTAGCTGGTGGGATATTATCACTGTATATTTCTTTGCGTGTGTTTGCCACGGCCAAGTTACCCTGCTTGGAAGGGAAAGCAGCTGTGCTGAATGAAAAAATAATAATTTAAGATAACACTTTTATGATTTTATCTTATCTTTTGATTATTAGCTTCTATGTACTTTTAGGGGCGACTTATTTGCCCAACTATTAACTCAGCGATAGAACTGTCCCACCCAGTCTCCCTCATCCAGAGCGGTTTCAACGCGTCTCCTCCACCGCGTCGTAGGCGGAGCATGTTGTGCTGTCACTCACAGTTTGGTCCAATCAAAGTCCGCCTCTGGGTTTTCTCACGCCCCCTTCCACGTCGACCTGCACTCTCGCCATATTTTCAATCTTGTGTGCATCCCGCAGTCCGGTTTGCCATCCGGGAGGAATCAATAGAGCTTTAAGCAGTTAAAGGATCTGCTTCCAAAGGGAAAGAGAAGACACTTGGCTTAGCTTCGTAGCTTTGTCTGTTCATTCATTTAGCAACAATGAACATCTTCAGACTTACAGGGGACCTTTCTCATCTGGCTGCTATCATCATCCTGCTACTCAAAATATGGAAAAGCAGGTCGTGTGCAGGTGAGACCTATAGCCAATATGATTACTGCATGTGCTGTGTTATGGTTTCGATGTCACTGATTTACTTTACCCTTCTTTTATCACCAGAACGTTCGTTTTAGCTTAGTCTCATTTTAGCCATAAGGTGTAAGCTAACTGCTAGCTTGCTAACAGCTAACTTTCCCCACTCATTCATTTGAACCAATAGCTAATAGTGTTAGCTGCCCGTGAACAATTGCCCCCCCATCCTTTATAATAGCAGTCTGCTGCAATCTGTCCAGGAAACATGCGAGTTCACGTTAAATTTAGTGGCAAAAATGCACAAATGCAGCACAGCATTTCTAACGTTAGATTTGTAAATTCCGATGGTATGATGTTAGCTAAACTACGTGGGAAGGAAACGTGAGTATGTAAGTTCCTCAGCTACTCGCCTGCTGCTTTGAAGGTAAATGAGTATATTACTACAACTTGAACAAAGTACGTGCTTGGGGAATCAAATGCTAAACGTTCACATGCTGGATTTGCCTTATCCACACACAGATCCATTCGCTCCTGCTCTGTTAGTTTCTGGTTTGTGGCTCGATTTTTTTGGACTGGCTTCTGACGTGGCGTTCTAGAAGGAGCTACGGAAGTAGCAAATCTGCTAAAATAGCAGCAAAAATTGCAATATTAGTTTTTTTAGAGTCCATAAATATGTTTTAATTTTTAATAAATCTCGTCGATAGTAAAACGCACTGATAAAGGCGATTTGGATGTCATATTTTGTCTTTACTTGTGGCATGAGAAGAAGTGCTCTGATTGGCTCGCTAAGCTGGAAAGTTCAAAGTTTGCCTGGCGATTATGAATTATTGTCAGCAAATGTTCCGTTTATGTTTAGGTATCCTTTATTACATGTTTTGTGTATACTTTGCCTTAAATGGTTAGTTATGGAATCGTCAGACCACCCATGTGTTTGTCGTGCCTAGTGCTTCCACGTAACTGAGTATTTGTAATGTTTGCTTTTTGTATTCATACTTAGTCTCTAAAATTTCACAGTCGACACTTTTATTCAGTGAGCAACATGAATTGTCTTTGACACATATTAATCTGTAAAAGTTACATGTTTAGTTTTTCCAGGTGTGTCTATCATAACCTTTAATTTTACATAAACATTACATTTTTGAATGGAAGAAATTAAACAGATGGATTATTATTCAAATGAAATATTGAGTTTCACACAAAGTAAGACAATGAAGTCTTCAAAAAAACCTTTCCTTTTTGAATCATTAACTCAGTGGGATTCTTAGTGGACTTTTGTAAATGAATTTGCAGTTGTACTTCTGCTTCTGCGGGTAAAGATGACGGAAACCTCAAACACCTTAAAGCTGTACTTAAATTATCCACCTGCAGCAAACAAGAAATGCCGCCCGCTTCTGTGCGCCGTCATCCTTTTTTGCCGTGTATTTCTCCCATGCATTCAGCTCTCAACCTGATTAACTACTTCACTGAACAATGTCAAATATATATTTGCAAAATAATACCCAATTAAAATATTTATTTTACTTGGTTAATGTGATTTTTGCTCCTGAAGCTCAGCGCGCAGCATCTGCACATCAGGGCTACATCAGGGCGCCACCTTCATGTTCACACAGTATTGTAAGCTGTCTGAGAGGCGTGAGCTATGTTTGTTTTTAATATAGTTTATGTTGGAGAACACCTGCTCACATACGTATGGGGACACGAAGATGTACAGGACTGGAAATGCATACTTTTTCATGTTCATAAAAATTTCGGGGACGGCATTCTTTGTTTCGAACAAAAGTTTGTCCAGTTTGGAAAGGTTTTCAATCTACCTCCATTTGTGATCCTGACGTCAAGCGTTTAATTTTGGACACTCATGTCTTTGTCGGCCAGTTCCATCTCAATATCGGGTTGACTTACACCTGCAAATGCAGTCATATACAGTGTGGATGGATCAATGGTCAAAGTAGTGACAGGGAAGGAGAATGTGTATTTTCCTATTTTTGTCTGAACTCACAGAATCGTTTCCCAAATGATGTCTGCATTGTGGTGATTTCAGACTGCAAACTCACAGGGAGCCACAGCAGAGGGAAGGAAGAGCCGCATGCGGGCGACCCTTGTGCTAGTGGAGAACTTTTTTAGACAAGTACTTGTACTTTTATTTGAGTATTTAGATTGTGCAATTTTGCCACTTCTGTTCATGGCTAGTTCATTTTATTTATATTTTACCATATCCCAAATTGAGACTTTAAGAGCCTTTGTAGTCTTTGCAATTCACACCCCACTTTTTGCTCTTTGATTCTGATGACAAAGTAGTATTGAAGGGTATTTCTAAATTAGAAGTACAATATTTGATGAACAGTGCACAACTGTATATAAAGTATAAGATAAGGCAATGTTGAAAGTCAAACATCACAACAAAGTGCATCAAAGAACAAACCCAAAACCTCTCTATGACCGAGACCTGGACAGAGGACAGATCATACATTAAAAAAAGAGATAAAACTAAAGCATACAATTCATACAGAGGGAAAGGAAACTTGTCCCAGCATGCATTGGGTCAGAGACACGGCGCAGGGCTGTACATACAGTGTAGAGAGGCAACCACCTACAGTTACATTCACACTTATGTCAGTTTCCACTTCACCTAACCATCATGTCTTCTGACTGTGGGAGCAAGCTGGGCCACTCGCTGGAAACATGTGCAGGCACGTGTCTGTCAGAGATCAGAGTTGGGCATCTGGAAGATATTTTCACCTTACTTTGGTGTCTGACATCCAAAGTAAATCTGTAGGGGGCGCTGTTTATCTGATGCAGGCTAAAAAGGAATCTGATGGGTCATAATTTCACTTTCTGTATTTTGATTTCTAAAATATGGAATAGCAACACTGATGTCCAGGACCGTATTTGTCTTGTTTCCAGTAGATGTCACTATTAGTTAAGTTATTGAGATTCAAACTTTGGTTTCAAACATTGTTTCACGTACATGTACTTGATATATTTCTTTCAGGTATCTCTGGAAAGAGCCAAATCCTGTTTGCTATAGTGTTTACCACACGATACTTGGATCTGCTCACCTCCTTCATCTCGCTCTATAACACATCTATGAAGGTAAGACCCCACATATGTCTTAATCTTTCATATAGCTCTCAAATTTCTCCCACTATTCTGAATTATCTTTTTTCTTTTTTTTGGTGTACCAGGTGATCTACATTGGCTGTTCATACGCCACAGTCTACCTGATCTACATGAAGTTCAGGGCCACCTATGATGGAAACCATGACAGCTTCAGAGTGGAGTTTCTGGTTGTTCCTGTTGGAGGTCTCGCTGTTCTCATCAACCATGATTTCTCACTCCTAGAGGTCGGGCCATCCTCTATAATATTGACCAACGTTACAGAATTATTTGATTAAGAACTAATTATGATAATATACAATCCCTTATTATACATATAAAATGAATTGTATTCATAAATTTTTAAATGAAACTTCTCTGGCATCAGATCCTTTGGACTTTCTCCATCTACCTGGAGTCTGTGGCAATCCTGCCTCAGCTCTTCATGATCAGCAAGACCGGTGAGGCAGAGACGATCACCACCCACTACCTGTTCTGCCTGGGTCTGTATCGAGCCCTCTATCTCTTCAACTGGATCTGGCGTTTCTACTTTGAGGGCTTCTTTGACATGATTGCCATCGTGGCTGGTGTGGTCCAGACTATCCTCTACTGTGATTTCTTCTACCTTTATGTCACTAAAGGTACGTTTCCTACTGGTATCATCCATTATTTAGGTATCAGTTCATCCAAGCATCAAATCATGAAACACTCAGATGTTCATTGTGTAAGCTCAACTCATGTAACAGGCTTCCCGCAGATCCCTAAAATATCTTAGACTGACTCTCAAAACTTCTTAAATTAAATTTTCTTAGGTTTTAAAATTAATGATCGTGTTTAGGTTAGGTTACGATTTGTAATGTAAAGTGAATATTGCTAATGATGCATCAGTATTTAGAGCAAGAAGTCAAAAAAAAAAATCTGATGATAAAACGTGTGAAGATGCATTTATGCAGTATTTGATTGATTTTATTTTGCTACTGAATACAGTATAAGTTTTTCTATTCGGATTGAGCATGTTTGGGCCACACATTGTTAGAGGATTTATTAAGTTTAGTCTTGTATTCTATATGCAGTTTTGAATACCAGTTAGTCTTCCACTCAAAACTGTCTTCTCTGCCTACTAATCTTTAGAGTTTTAGTTTTTCATAGTTATCAATGCAAATTGTGAGTGTGAGATAACACCTTCCATAAAGGACTGTTTCTGTTTCTGTTACTTTTATCTACCTAATAAAGGGAAGCACAAGTTTTATGAGACTAGATTCTAAAGAGTGTTAAAGTGTAAAAGGTGTGATGTAGGTTAAAGATTCCAAAAGTACTTGTGAATTTATTAATACTCAACGTGAATATTATAAATATTTAATGAATTATATAAAATGGGTCTTAAATTACAATTAAAGAAGTCATATGGAAGAAGAAGAAGGCTTATATACTGTATGACTAGTTTAAATTTGCAACAGCCATGCCGTTCACAGTAGCCCTGAAGCAGTTCCTTCCACAGAAGTATAATCCATGGTCCTTACTCCTAGAAAATCCTCGTTTAAAAGTTCAACCACAGCTAAAATGTGGCTGAAGTGAGTTTTTTTTCAAAGTTACAGTCCTTTTTTAATGATACTGTGCCTTCCACACAAACTTATCAAGGGAAACATAATCCCAGGAAAGACACAAAGGGAATTTTGTGCTCAAAGGCTTGAAAACTTAGAAATACACACTTGATTTGGCAAAGACAGACTGAGGCCTCGTGCTGACCTTTCTCCCTAAACAAGGACTGTGGATTGTATCTTTAGAGATATATTTGTTTTGCTTTTAGTAATATTAGAAAGAAATTGCTTGAGATTCAAATCATCATCATTCTAAACCTTTGCTTCATCCCATCAGTCACGACACGGTGAATCCAAATGCAATTGCAATTATTTACACCCACGACATGTACTTTAAAGCAAGACAGGCTTAGATGTATGGACACTCCAGAATTACCAAGATATTTTTGGAAACGTGTTATCAAGTTTGACTTGGGGTTGCCCACCTGTGTCTATGCTTATAAGAGTTATTTACTTTCATCTACAGTCATTTTAATGCAGGAACAGAGTCTGGAACAACTGTCTATATTTAGTGTTTCCAGTGTTTGTGATTGTGCCACTAGTAACAATAGTAAGATGAAGAAGGGACATATTGACTGATGCTATAAACACTGACTTGAACAGGTTTCATGACATGACAGGTTTCGGTCTCCAAACAACAGTAAACTATTTGGAACAGTGGATTAATATTGAATTGGTTAGTGGTCTTAATCGCTGAATATTTACGATTCAGCAGAACAGGAATTAAGATTTTGAGAGAATGTAGGGTTTGCAGTTTTAGGATGATCATTCTATGTCCGTATTGAAGCTCCTTTAAAAAGTCAGTACCATGGATCAAGTGTGGCAGCGTGAACAAAAACAGAACCAGTGATGCTTCCTACCTGTTAACTATGTTTTCTCATCCCTCAGTGTTGAAAGGCAAGAAGCTAAGTCTGCCAGCGTAAAGCATGCTGAAGGAATAGGCGACTCCCAGCAGCCTCAGGGGGTGTGGAGATGGCATCTTAAAATCTCGTGACCTATAGCAAAGGATGCCTGAGACAGAGAGCCAACTAACGGGGGAAAAACACTAGTCTTCTTGATGATTGCAGATGAAACTGGTAAATGCCAACAAACACCAGAGCTGAACAACGATCATCCCAGGTCAACCTTTGGATTTCTGTGTTCAGCATCTTGCCTTAAAATTCTTTTCATTGCTGTGCAAACAGGAGAAAAGGCTTTTTTTTTTCTACATGTGAGGTGTATCGCTTATTTTGTTTATTTTTTTTTATAACATCACAAATAGGGTCAAATCTGAGTACCTTGTTTGACATGGTAATGAAATGCACAAATGTACAGTCTTATTAAAGAGTGAGCTAAAGAAAAATGTATCTGAGTGCCTGATGAGAATAATGTCCACTTTCACAGTATTTTTTTTTTTTACTTTAGTTTTTTTGTCTGTTATATGCATATTGTCCAATACATGTACCCTTTCTTAGAAACGTTTTAAAGAGGCCAACACACATATCGTACAGCACAGATCAGTTTTGTAAAAAACATCGCTTCCCAGTGTTGCTCAAGACAACATTTTTAAAAAGCTGTTTCTCTCTTCTAAACGAAAGTCAAAACATTTTTGTATGTAGAACTTATTCAGTTTAGGACATATCCCATGAAATACTTTAATACCAGCGATCTTTTTGTCACAGATGTCCGTGTTTTCCACTGTGGGTATCTCTTTAAGAATTAGGCAGTTCATGTATTTAGTGATGTCTTTCTGTTTTCTTTAGGCTTTATGTACTGTAAGAAGCTAAAATTCATCAAGCATTCTCCAGCTTTAATGTCAATTTATTACAATCTTTGAAAGAATCCTACATCGCATTTTGCATGTAGATAGAACACAAGCTTTATTTTTATTTTTTTAGTTGTGGTTTTTTGTGTCCAAGGAACAAACTTACAAACACGTTTCAGCAGTGACTTCGTTTGAAATGACTGATCAGAGTAAAGCAATAATAGTTACAGTTGTCACACCGGGATGAGAAATGTGCACATATTTGGCATGAGAATCTTCCAGCACTTTGACTGGTCGTGACATTTTAATTATTAGTTACATTTCTGGAGTGTGATCAGTTCGGCAGATGTGACATCATACTGATCAACAACTGAGTAGTAGTGTTCAGTGTTCAATAGATGCATTTCTTTTAAATTTAAAGGCCTCTTGTTAAATTTTTCAAATTACTTTTTTTGTCCTTTTTTTTTTTTGCATGATATCACCTCAATTAAAGATTTTATGAGTATTACCCTTCAGTGTTGCTTTTTGATTATTGAAACAAGGCTAGCATTTATATTTTATTGAGCAGTTTTGTGGTTTCTCATGATAATCACATTCCTGCCCGTGGTTTTAACTTTCCCACTGACCTCAACAAGTGGTAGTAAAAAAAGGCAGAAATACAATAAAATGACGTACAAACGTGACACGATTTTAAATACAACAAAATGGTTTCGTAAATACTGTGTGACATAGGAACTCTATTCAACACAGCATAGTGAGTGAAGAATAGTATAATTAAATTAAGTACATATTCCAGTGAAGTGTGAAAATATTTGGACAGTGACACAACTAATAATTTTGGCTCTGTACACATCACAATACTATCCTCTTTCAACAATATGTGCAAAAGACAGAAATCAGGTCTTTTTGAATCATTTGCACTGCTATAGGCTGTTTAGTTAAAAGTTTCATTTCTAGATTCATGTATACTACATTTCCTACTGGGCAAGAGGCAGCACACACTCTGGACAGGCCGTCAGTCTATTATAGAGCTCAGACGTAAAGAGGCAGACAGAAAAACAACACTGACATCTACACCTAAGTGCAATTTTAGACAAACCAGTATAATCCGAAAGGAAGTTGTCAGTTTTATTGCTTAGCTTGAAGCCCTTGTAGTCAATGCAGCCTGAGGTCTGGAGCCAATTCACGTCACCAGACGCTGGGGTTTCCCCCCGTGGCCTTTACAGCAGCTGCCCTGCTGCTTTGGGATGTCTTGCCTTTAGCAAGTGAAATGCGTGTTCAAATGAATTCTGGTAAGGCCCACTGGTTTGCCCGGAAAAAGTCGTGGGTTTCTATCACACTACAGCTTGGGTCATTGTCCAATGACATTTAGAGCTGTTATCTGAACACTTATATAGTTTCATCCTGCTGTTTTGTCTGCGGTTACATCATCAATAAATAAGAGTTTGGCAGCCGTACTGTACGTGCCAGCAACATATCCCCACCTTCAAGATATGATGTGGCCGTATGATTCAGACCACGAACGGGTCCTTCTGTCCTCTAGACTCTTCTCATTGGGCTCATGCAGTTGATCTTGGTCTCACGTAACTCCACACCTTCACTGCCTTTTTAACTTTTTCGTTTGTAGCAAACTCCAAAATGCTCTTTCTTTTTTTTTTGAGATTTATCAGAGATTATATCTTCTGGTGAATCCTCTGTATTTACCCTTGATTATTGACTTTGACACAGACATGCCTACCCCTGCTGATAATAATTCTTCTCATCCATCACAGTTTTTGGCCTTTTGAAGTCCCTATGCTAGTAGATTTGTTCTTTCCAGAGCATCGGCCACACTTTGTATTTGCTATCACTCTGATGAATTTCTTTTGGTTTTTCTGCCTATTTGATATTTACAGTTAACTAATTCCAAATTCAACACTCAGCTTTAACTTTTATCTGCTTTCTTTAAATTACATAAGAAGGTAATAACATCCACCTATGGAACAGCTGCCACCAAAACTGGGGCTCTATGAATAAAAATAGCTCTAATTTCCACATTGTTAATACACTTTTCGATCAAACATTTAAATTAAAGCCGACACTTTCCGCACATGTTGGTTTAATTTCAACTCCACTGTGGATGCAAAGAGAGGCCAGAGTGTGAATATGACCATAACACAAAACAACAGATGTGTTACAAGTATACACCGAGCAGTTTTTGAGTAAAAGCAAGAAAACGTAACATTTATGTTGGAATTAATTGCCTGAAACACATGCACATTAAATATCTGCAAACATACAAAGCAACAACAACAAAAGGCATTTCCAGACTGATAACCATAATTAGTAATGGAGTAGTACATATTCAAGTTTAATAAATTGCACTTTTCAACCACAAGTCAAAATGTTCTCTAGTGTTTAAAATGAGCTGCCACAGAATGTACGCATTTAGAGTGTGTGCAGATTAGGTGCTGGATTGTGCTAATAGCATGTTTGAAAGAGTAATTACATAACTGCTTTGGCTGATGAACACATTTAACACTGTTTCTATAAAGGCTGTAAGGATAGCACCACTTCATCAAGAAACTATTCATAATAATATTTATGGATTCAACAAATACTAACCATCGGGGAGTCTTTGTGCTTAAAATGTTATTTCAGATGCCAGAGTCGAGCAGCCTACACTCGACAGTCTGTCGCTGTTAAAACCATCAGGTTCACTGGTGCTGATTCAACCCAAATATACTCAGCTGTAACACGAAAGTTAAAAACCAGAAAATGAAAAAACAAGAACAAGCTACGATGTTTCCTTTGGTTCGGAGGTTTGAGAATCACTCTCCTCTTGAACTTCACCTTGCTGGTAGGAAAAAAGGAGAAGAGGAAGAAATTGAGTCAGCGTGGAAACTTTTACACTAATAAGCATGTGATAAAAAATTACAGTATTTAAAATGAACGTTCTTTGGGATTTAAAGATGTAACTTTTAACTGATTGAGGATATCATAGGAGGTTGTTCCTGATGCTTCAGCCTGACTTGAAAGAGACTTGGTTTGTATATCAGAGCTGAAATTACAGTACATTACCTTTGTCAGAGGTTGACGCTTCAGGACGGTAAAGATGATTAAATAAAAGCCATTAACAATGAATGAAACCAGGACGGAGAAGAGGGCGAGGCCTGAGAGCACAGACAGCAGAGTCAACCCCGCCACGAACAACAGGAACACTGAAAGACATAGACAGACACACGAGTTTTGTGGCTGCAAGAAGAAAACTCAGGTGCAATATTAATCGCCATCGCGACGCAGAAGCCGGGATCTACTGTACCTTCAAAGAAAACAAAACCCACTGCGGACATGACAATGGTCACAAGAGCAAAAAGGAGGAAAAGTCCAACTGGCACAGCAGCCATGGTGCTGAACAGCAGCGCTGCGAGAGCTAAGAGGGGGTGGCTGCTGAGGTACCGGCCGGCTCCTGAGCCCATCACCGCTTTTACCTGGTAACAAGAGCAAACGTGTGCACACAGTCACAAATGAAGAACACGTTCACTTTTAACAGATGCAGTAGTTTAGTTTGGGGTTTGCCTTGGGGTTTTCATGAAGGCGCTTCAACACGGGGGCCCACAGCTGCTGGATGTCAGTCTCACCGACTCTGGTGCTGCTGCTGCTTCTTCTGCTGTTGCTTCGCTGCATCTTCCTGCACTTCAAGACCGAAAACCACAAAATGAGTCCAACTGAGTCAGCTGACGGGCAAAACATAAACCATGTACGATTTACACTTTAACTTATAAAAAGTAAAATATAAAGCAGGACAAAGTTAGTTAACTGACTTACAGCTTTTCTAGAGACCAGGTGCCATTTATTACAATGGAAAAAGTAACTTAAAACTAAAATCAAAGTACAAACCTGAGCAATGTGGTAAAGCTGGACTAATGCAAAGCAGATCTCACAGCATGGGAATGTGTGTCTTGCAAGTTTCCTCCACAAGATGTGAGAAGATCCTCCACCACCAACACACTCTTTAACATTCACACTTTCTTCTTCGTCTTTCTCTCTCCTCCTTCTTCCTCCTTTCGGATTTCAGAGTAAGATCATCTCAAAGGCTTTTCACATTAGTGCTGCCATCTGCTGTTTTATCAAATATGCTGCAACACAATCGTTTCCTTTCCTCTTCTGAGGTGCTCATGAATATCTCTGTCCTCACTGTTTTGGCAGCTGCATAATTCCAATATTTTAGAGAATTTATAAAAAAAAAACTAAAAAAAAACTATATAAACTGATTTTTGTTGTTTACAACGATGGAAGTCAAACTCAGACCCTGTAATATGTATGTATCAATTCCACAGTTTGAAAATGACTTCAATATGTGTAAAGCGTGAGTAAATGAGCAAAACAGCTTGGATTTAATCTTTTCATAAAGGTTTGCTCTAAAATGAAGAGCAGAAAGCAGGATAAAATAAAAATATTTAAGTAAAGTATGACTAAGTAGGTTTTTGACCTGAGTGTTCACTGCCCTCCAGTTGTCACCACGACAAACTACAACTCTAACATCAGTGTTAAACCATTAGAATGAATATAACAATAACAATATTGGTAATAACTGCATTAGTAAAGCTGTTTACTGAGACCAATTACCTGCTGCTGGTCATACCAGTGTCTTTATCGCTGACATATTACTCATTGTCATTAATTATGATGGATGCCATGATCAGCCATCTCTGCTTTCTGCTTAATTGCATCATAAAACACCTACTGTCTTTATTGGACATTTGATGAATTATCAAATCACATGTTTGTGTGATTCAGGACTATTGTTTTCCTTCATCTGACTGAAATTGAAACAATTACCCATTAAATGAGAAATGGATTAGGATTACAAACACGCGTGTGATGTTTGTGCTGAACATTTGCATTCAGGGCACACACACTGTAAACAGAACACAAGCATGCTGCTTTTTGCACGCAGCAGCCGCTAAATGCGATGAGTGGGAAATAATATGCACACACAGGCCTTGTTAAAGCGTCATTTAGACCTTTTTATCATTGAACTGTTGGTGGTTTTGGTTTGTTGAGGGACAGCACAGCATTAGCCTCCCAGACGCCCAGCAGAGGGGGCTCCCAGTTTATGTCCCAGCTCTCAAAATGAACAGGCTGCATTAAAAATAATGGTGACACTTTCTCCCTCCTTCTCTGCTCCGTCCTACTATGAGATGGCAACAGCATAATTTCTCAGTAAGATGGAGGCTGATCAGGATATTAAATAACTGAACTCCAACACCACTGACGCTGATTTCTTCTTTAATCAAAGATAGGAATTGTCTGTCTTGCCACCGCCAGCCACAAATTAAGTTTATCCCTTGCATTTTGAGCAGAGCATTAGATATATGTGAGCACACGTGATGGGAAATGGCCGTGTGGTCTGTTATAAACCGCAGCAAAGAGAGAGAGAGAGACACACCCACGGGACCAGCGATGACAACTTATTTGGACTCCATCACTGCCGGCCATACAAATTAATCACACTCACTCATATTGGAGACAAGGAAAAGGGATTTGGTGAGAGAGGAAGAATGAGAAGGACTGCATCCACCTCTGCAGGCTGCTGAACACAATGAACTCAGTGAACCAAGCTTTGAGTTAAAGAGGAGTGAGCGGTGTTTGTTTGGGTGCAGTTTGTGGATGTGTGCACGCTCAGAACAAGAAAATCCAATTAATTAGGTGCAAGCTTTGCTGCTGTCTCTTTGAATTCCAGGCTTTAATTTTTTGAACCCCCCTGCACATCAGATTATACACCTCGTAGAGGAAAACTCTCCCGTTGCCCTCGCCTCGTCCTGTACCGTGGAGTTCACTGCAGCCCAGACTGCAGGTTACTGCAATGTAATTTAAAGCATAATTTCTGACGAGCCCACACAAGCCGCTTCACAGCTGTGAAATATCTGAGAGAGAGCAAACATCCACAGTCATTCGTCAAACAGCCTTTAAGTGTACTGTTCCGCCGTGTCCTAATTCCAAACAGCTCACGGTGGGCGCTTCACACTGTGCTTACTAATATAAGTGCAGACACACATCAATCAAATTGAAGCCATGACCCAAATACAGACGCTAATTGCTCGGCAGGATTTGATTAAGTCACTGAATAAAACACACTGAGATTTATCAGTATAGATACAAAAGAGCAGTGACAGAGTTTTGGAGGAGCTTCACAAAACGAATTGTAGATGGTGATGTGACAAAAAAATACATTATGTAAGAATTTTGGTTGTTGGTCTACTTAATTGACACATGATGACACAAATAGAGTTGCATAGAGTTTTGCTGATAAAGCACAGTTTATATGTTAATCTGCAAAAACAATTACTGAATTATTATCACATGTAATATGTAAAAATATGCTTTTCCATGGTGTCTAGTTTCTGCAGCTGTCTCACCACAATTATAAAATGTAAATGTACACACGTCAAATACTATATATGTAGCATTGCCTGTACAACAAATGGTTTTGATGTTGAACAGAGTGACACAGCTCACAGACATGTTCCATGGCTGATTGTCACTCTCAGCCTGATGCTCAGCCTGCTCTTCTGCTCGAAGGCGAATAAAAATTGAATGTTCCTAATGTTCCCCATTCACCTGTGGTGCAGAAGTCCGTGAGAGCAAACTGCGCGTGGGGTGCGTCTGCTGGCACGTGCGGGTCCGCCTGACAGATTGCATCTAAAGTCTGATTGATGGCTTGTCCTCAAATTCTAATTTGCATCTGCTGACTGTAAAAACTAATCAGTGAAAGAGGAGGAGCGATGACGACCATAAAACAGTCGGAAATCTCCTGTGGCCTCAACGTTAACTGTTCCACCTCTTGTGTGGTTTCCCAAATGACATTACGCTGGGTTACATTATTGACGTCTACCTTACTGACAGTCTGCAGTCAAAGCCTGCTGTGTTTAATAGGAAAATTGGAGGGACCTGGCGCTTTTTTCCCATCTTTTGGCTTGTCACTCTTGATGCCTGCGCCTTGCCATCACACCATATACAGTATGCGCAACCCTTCCTGTCTACCAGCCCTGTCTTTGTTCGCCTCTCTTTGAAGTTGCACAGGAGCGTTCAGGCAACAGCTGGCCACAGGAGAACAAAATGTCTTTGGAGCCTGCCCTGTGTCAAATGGGATAGTCCTCATTGTCAGTGGTTGTCGTTTTGCCAGATGAAGGGGACCATTTTCGGTTCCCGTCCACCGACCGGGGAGGGCGACAGGCTCAAAGGAGCTCCCTGGAGGGTGGTAAAGGGCGATGCGGAGGATGGAGTCAGAGCCTCTCAAACTCTCAAAGCTCATCAACACCAGCAGCTGCATCACTGCACTCGCACACGTCCAAAATAAGAAATGATCAGTCAGAAGAACTTTATGTTTTCAGTTTAAAATTTTGTGGATGCACATTTTCACTTTCTTGCCAAGGTAGCACTTACACACCTGAGGCTGAGGCAGAGATCTAATTGAAGCACTTTTTTAAAGCTTTGACAATCAGAAAGGATCATGTCCATTACCACACTGAGCAGATGCACCAGACAACACAGTCAGAAAGGACAGGAGTGACTTGCAGTCATGCTCTTGTACCAGGAAAATGAAGGATGGCACTGCACTACCTGCACTGATAAGACCACAAAGCAGGAAAAAGCATTTTCTTTAGCAAAAACCTTTTTACATTTTCTGTTACAGTCCTGAGCTGTTCCATCTGACCACTGACTCCGGCTTCATATTTAAACGCTGGTACATTTGGCAACCAATGCGAACTCTTGTCTCATAGCTCTGCCAAACATTTTAGAGGCCACTGAGGAGCTGTCACAAAGGGAAGCTGCTGTCAGACCAGTGAGCCAATGTGTGGGTCAGCACGTCTGAAAACCTGAGTCTGTGACACTGAGTGGCCAAGGGGAAAATCGCTGAGCGGCGGCACCATATCCAGCTCAATTTATACCTTCACCGGTCAGCAGTAGTTTAAAACAAGCACATCTAAATATTCCTTGAGTATTGCCATGGTTTCTATATATAATGTCTACAACATATTTTTAATGATTACACCCTAATCTTCCATCTGTACATGTTCTGCTGGATGTGATGCTCTACGTACACACAAATGTGAGGATTTTGTTGGCACACTGGCGAGTAAGTAAACCGTGATGTCATCTACATGTAAAAGCAAGTATAACACTGAATTAGAAAAGAAATGAAGCGTGAATCCGTGTCTGTATCCAGTTCCGGGAAAGTAAGTGAATAAGCACGTTTGCTCAAATGTAGAACGGATTCTTTAAGCACCGTAACAACACATTAAATTCTCACCTGTACGTACACTCATGTCACATGCTGTCGGCTTTCATCCGAACCTTGTACATCTTTGTTGATCAAGCCCAGAGTCAGGCTTGTGGTTCGTCATCCACTTCATTATGAACAGTGATTGAATTTGCAACATTTAATTAGCACATTGCCTACATTCAATTAGAAAATTAGAACGAATCAACACTGCTGCAGCCGTCTTTTCATCAATTAGATGCTAAATCTATGAAGCGCTGAATAACAAACAAGTGTGGAATTTTTCAAAAGTTGGGTCAGTGGGTTTACAGTTAGAAATGAAAAATGGACCTGATCAGCACAACGCTGTTGCGTTGTGTGTGTGTGTTTTTTCTGCATCTCATCATATATGCAGTTTCCTCCTCAGCTCTCTTAGCTTTGATGGATTGCTGTTGCTGACATTTGTTCTTGCATTGTTTGAATTATGATTAAAGAGGTAGAGAGCTAAAAGCTGCTGCAGGATTACTGACAGCTCTTGAGAATGGAAAGATGAAAAAAGAGAAGGGGGTGGGGCGGTTGCAGAGGTCATCATTAAAGAAAGGTGATAATACACCCTCATCCATTATTTTCTGCACCTTTGTGCAGGTCTGACCTGGAGGAAACGTTTAAATGAGAGCAAGATGAGGGAGGAGAGGGAGGGCGAACGGCAACAGGAGGAGTCCCTTTGTCTCATTAAACCTCTGGTCATGCTTTTGCATTTCCCATCACTTCACAATGTGTCCCCCAGGAAGGCAAGGAGAGACTATTTTGTGGTCATGCACCACCGATTTAATATCAGCTGCAGCTTTCACTCGTTATTCTTAAGTTGATTGTTGGAAACAAAGGAAGAAATTCATGCAACACTGCAGGTTTCATAGATGAAGAAAAGCAGAAGGCACATTTCAAGTTGGTTACTGCAGTGCACTACATCCTCCCGTGAGTCTGCAGCGTTCCGTGAGCTTTCGGTGTTTAAAAAATCCTTTATTATGCAAACATTAGCAAATCTGTCAGGTGCATGTGCATAATATCGCTGCCACACAACCGCACACATGCACAGACAACACCACGTGCGCAATGCTGGTGTCAACTTCACAGGTGACCTTTTGTTTCTGTTGTTATTTGGACTTGCAGTTCGTTTGATGCTCCAACCACCCTGAATTAAGCAGCACTCCAACATCAAGGTGGTGTTGTTAGCTAGATGAAAGCAGAGGGGATTGCACGGTGGGCAGGACATTAAACAGGCAGGCGTTCGCAGCCAGCGGTGAGGCAGCTGGAGAGAAGGACTAGGTGTGATGAAAGGGGGATTAGCATGGATTCATCGTCTGCCTTTATTTAAAAAAAAAAAAAAAAAAAAAAAAGCCATGAGTGCTACATCTAGCTGTTTTGCAGTTGTCAGGAGAGGAGCTCAGCGGGGTATTTGGTTTAAAAGCACTGAAGTGGAGACAGAGCATCAGTGTGTTTGACTTGTAAAATTAAAAACAGTTGAACTTTGGCAACAATTAAATGGCGCTTAAACAAAACATTTATGGCACCGAATAATTAACTCATCGCAGGTAATGTTTCACTGAAATAATTGTCAGCCCGTGTGCAAATGTCTAAAATATGATACTGCGGAGCAAAATCAGTTTCTCTAATGATCCTGACATATACTGGACATGTTTTTATGTACTAATCCCCGTGAGGAGCCCACCCTGTGGATCACAGATGACTGGACACAGCTAAAAGACAAAGACTGGATTGAATTTCTCCCGGTCTCAACCTTTTCCCATCCAATCTTGTCCTTTTATTTCTCCACACACTCTCACAAAGTAAGTGACATCCTTGTACCTTTAGTGGTAGCAGCATTTGTACCCGTGTGATAACAGCTGTACTCATTAATATGCAGCTTGCCACTTGAGTGCATATTGCCTTTCATTTAACTAATGAATATTAATTTTAATTGCAATAGCAAATTTTCATTTCCACAAATCTACCTAAAAACGGTGTCCTGATATTGTACCTTAACTAAACAAATATGTGTAACTTTTAGTGCTTGGGAGCATATGTTCACCATATTGGCCATCAAAAGGTACACGTACATATGTAAGTTACGTTGATGTGTAAATTAGTGTACAGTGTATTTAAGGGGCAGATATGGTTAGTAGAAACCCCAATACATCAATATTTGAAGCCTAAATCACTGACATAAAATATAAAGCAAAAAAGCTTCATAGGTGGTGGATGGTTCAACAAGACACGGGACTTTTCCTCAGGAGAGCAGGATTCGCTTCTAGTGCAAGATCTTCGCTTTGTCGATGATTGTTTCACAACATGGCGCATGTGGCGCCGTCCTCAGAGTTTTTAGCATTTTCCCTTAGCCTGAAGGTTTTGTGCCTAACCCTCACCGTCGTTGTTTCTTGACATTCTTATCATTTCCCTGAAGTTGTTTTCTCTTGCCCTGAAGTATTTTTTTTTTGTGAATTTAAAGTAGTTTGTGGCTTTATAAGGTGATGCTCCCGGAGCGTCCAATACTTTCGCCAACGTGCATCAGCAGCATCAATACTGGACGACTTAGCAACGCATGGCGTAGTGTGTGGTTGGTGCAAAAAGTTATGTTTTCACTATCAAACTATAAGTAAGTGGATAAAAGAGGACAAACTGATGTAAACTGTTATGGTGAATAAACAAAAAGTGTGTTCATGGATTCAATTGTTCATGGCAGGAATCGGATTGAAAAAAAATTAGTTTAGTGCCTGACACAATTATGAAGTTTTATGGCTGCACCCAACAAATGGCACAAAATAAACTTCATGTTTGGCTTTCAGATTTAAGACGTTGATGTGACAAAGCATATTGTCTTTTATCACAGTGTTGCAACGGCTCTTGTTTACCTAAAGCCACTTTGTCCCCAACTGTTACCCTCCACTTAAAAAACTGCTTTTAAGCTTCATCGCCCTCTGCATAATTTTTTCATTATGAAAACATCATTTTCCAGCAGCTGCAGTTGCAGGCACTAAAAGGCCGAGGTGTGACGCTCTTGTAATGTTGCAGAATTGTTACTGATGTCTGTTGTCGTGTCAGTCCACGATCTGTGCGTGGCGAAACTTATTAGAAAATCATTTCTGTGTGAAGAACTTGAACATCATCAGCTGAGTCACAAGACAGAATGATGCTGCCTCCTCCTTTTATTTCTTTTTTCGCGTTTTAAAACTTGTTATTGCTCAGCAAGGACGATGAGTTGGGTGTTTCTGAGGCAGCCTGCAGTCACAGACACCTACAGAACAGACAAAGGGCAGACACAATAACAACATAACAACTGCTCTGAAATGAATTCTGCCTTCGTGAATATAAATATCAGGATGCGGTTGGAAGAAATAGAACACGGTCGACAACAACAGCATCACAAGCACTTTAAGGGAAGGTTCGTATTTCCACAGTAGTAATTTTTGCAGGGTATTAGACGTAGTGTTAAAATATGCGTTATTTTGTCTTTACACAGTTTGTGATTTAAACCCTTTAAAAGCTTCTTGTGATGCCTCCCCAAGGTTAAGTGGATGTACTCGTGCAATAAATAGAAAGTACAACGCTCATCTGGAAAAGCACACACCCAAAGGTGTTTCATCTGCAGCTGAAAGATGTTGTGACACGGTACAATGTCGCAGTAAAAGCTACAAGAGCAAATAACTTTGCTCGCTATATAAATGATAATCATCATAATCCAGGAACTTTATTTGAACCCATATAATATCTTGTGAGGTTTTTTTTTTTTTCCCGTAGAAGCTTCACTGAGCATATTTGTGATATTACAGCAGCGTGAAATCAAATGACTCACTGTAATGTGAAATGGTTGCTAGCACTTCATGACTCAAGTTCTTTATGGATGTGGTTTGCAGCTTCATGAGTGTAAGAGTCAAACCTTGGAGTTATAAGACCACCAAACTCGTTCTTAAATGCTACAAAAACTCACTTACCGCCAGCAGCTCTTAGACACAGACTTGAAAATGTTTTTTGGTCAAACTACAGCGTGTGTGTGTGTGTGTGTGTGTGTGTGTGTGTGTGATAATATTACAGACAGCTGGTGCTCAAGCACTCAATCCTCCATCCTGGTTCTGCTTGATCTCAGTGCTGCATCGATTACACGCTTATGCAAAGTCTCAAGGGCTTTGTGGGAATTACAGGCCCAGTCACTAAACAAGTTTCTATTCCGTCTTCCACACACGCAGAATTAACGCTGCAAGCCTTCGCACTGGAAATGTGCACGCACGTCTTC
Source organism: Channa striata (assembly GCA_033026295.1). Classification (NCBI taxonomy): domain Eukaryota; kingdom Metazoa; phylum Chordata; class Actinopteri; order Anabantiformes; family Channidae; genus Channa; species Channa striata. The sequence goes on along the minus strand of CM065180.1, from coordinate 16,745,620 downwards.
TTATCTGTGCGAGACAACAACTGTGCGGTTAAAATGTAGCTGCACGACCAAATGAAAACTGAGCTGTTTCAGCGGGTCTTTTTTTCCAAAGCCGACAGGTGTGAGAAAAAAACATTAATATTGACTCTGTTTTATTCAAACCATGACAGCGTGAACCCAACTGAAGCAGTTTAATGGAAAAAGATCCTTTGTTGGGGAATAAATCTGCACACTCTTGCTCCTACATTGCATGATTAATGCTCCTTATGTGGGTATTGACATATAGATTTAGGAATGCCTCTTTTGTTGCAGTGAAGTCCGGTGGTTGCTTCTGTTTGCTCCAAATTACTCCAACCAGCCAGAGGTGCAGGTAAATAAATAATCTGCATGTTGACACACGTGTCCACACACACATGCAACAGCCGTCCAATCGCAGCGGCAGGAGTCAGGCTCATCCGTGTTTATTACTGCAGATTTACTTGGAAGACGTGGCACAAGCATCAGCACACACACACACACACACACACACTTCCCTCCATCTTTCTCTCGTTGTTCTCCTTTTTCTTTCCCTGCGACTCTTCTCATCTGTTGCATAAGCCCTTTACCACACGGAGCTACGGCAGGCTTTGTAACACTACGAACAGGGTGACCTCAGATTATACAGTGTGGTGACGTGGGCTTATTGAAAGAAGCCAGATTGTCTCACTGAAACAGACACACAGATCCTCTTGTTCTGTGTTTATCCAGGGAAATGTCAGTTAACAACTGAGCAGCATTTGGCAGGAGGTTGTTTAAACGGCAGAGGTGTTACTGGGTTTGTCATGAGCTCTGTGTATTGACGATTGGCAGAGTGTGAATTTGAGCAAGACAGCGATTGGCTCACTGTGGCTCTGCGTGTAACCAGGGGGAGTCAGAAAGATGACACAACGGTGTGGCTCAAACTTCAATCAGACGTTAGTATCGGTGCATAAAGCAGTGTGTGTGTGTGTGTGTGTGTGTGTGAGAGAGTGTTTGTTCTCATGTACCCTTTGTATGCTCCGTTTCTCACTTTTCCTGACGTTTGCAGGGACAAAGTGTCGGCTGAGTCAGCGCTGCTGTGAAGACTTTAAATTGGCGCACACACACACACACACACACACACACACGCAGTTGAATTGTGCTCTGAGCTTGTGAGTTTCACCTGGATTGTTACTCTTGAGCTGGTGCTGTGAAACAACAAGGCCGTGTTTGCCCACTGTGTAGTACAGCAGAGCCCCCTGAAATCTAACAGAAGACCGACACACTGTGACCACCACAATGGTCTCCTGAGAAACGTGGGAGGATTATGAGTTTCTATTTTTTTTCTGTAGTACATAATCTTTTTCAAATGCTCAGTTGTTTACGTGCTCTTGTCATTGATTTTTTGTCACAGTGTTTCATTTATGCTCATTATGCATCACTTGGGAGTTTGTGGGAAGTCATCCACGAACCACAGGGTCAGTGGTTCGACTCCCTGTTATCCTGGCTACAAGTCAAAGTGTCCCTGGGCAAGCAACTGAACACACAAGTTGTCCCCAGTGTCTGCTACTTGTAAGTCGCTTTGGATAAAAGTGTCTGCCAAATGACTAATTGTGATTGTCATTTTGTGCTTTTTATGTCACCATGCAGGCAATAGCAATAGCTAGAAATGTTATGTGTTTAGGATCTCTGTCCATCCCATCATTGCGAGTGCAACGTCTCAGGAATACACTGTGGAAAACCCTTCAAAATGTCTGCATGACTCTTTTATGTCTTTTTGTAGATTGTCATGTTGTCATTTTGTGGCCAGTTTGCATCCCGTTGAGTTTTCTTTGAGCCTTTTTCAGAAAAACGTTGTGAGTCATCTCAAAGACCGGTTTCTTGCAGGGGCTCCCTGACTTTCTGAGCCTGGCAGGGGTGTCAGTAATCCAATCATGGTTAGAAAATTCAAAGTGCGTGCGTGTGGCTAAAGCAAACATCCTGGTGTGGAGTTATCTTTATTTTAATGCTAAACAAACATTTGGATTTAAATCCGTTTTTGCAGGAATATCCTGCCCAACATTTTAAAAAGAATATTTTATGTAGTTGTAGTTGAACAGTGGTATCTCTGCTACAGTAATTTGCTTTAAGGTTTCTTTTGAACTTGGAATACTGAGTAAAACATTTTATTTTTTTGTTACATTTGGATAAAAATATTAATTTCTCCAAACATTATATATATAATATATTATATTTATTGTTTACGTCTTATTGTATAAAAACCATAAAGGTGATTGTAGCTCTAGTGGTGGGTGCCCACCTCACCTTCCTTAGAAGGACAACAACAAACCTGACCGACCATTCGGCAGGTCAGGATGTAACGTGGCTGCCTCTGTACACAGAGCTATCCGGCCTTTCTCCGTTGAGTTGTAGGTTTAATTAGTTTCTCTTTTCCCACATGCAGTTAGGGGTGTCAGGGTGGAATGGGAGTGGTGTCGATGGCACGTATAGCTCATAGTTTATATTAAAAATAAAACATAAAACTGGAAGCTTTTGCTGATAACTGGAGGATGTCAGTCTATTCTGCAAGTAAAAACAGGGGAATAGGGATGAGGCGCAACTGCCGCATGAATGGATCAAAGAAGGAATTCGATTGGCATGATACTGACAGGAATGACATCTGATGAAAGTGGGAGGGAAGTAAGAAGAGAGAAAGGAATAAAAGTATGTCAGTGGGCGCTGAGATTTGGAGTGAGCGAGGTCAATCCATTAAAATTGACAAAGACGCTGAATGGGGCTGTTGGAAATAGTGATTTCACAAAGGTCCTTCAGGATGGAAATATGCTGATTGGTTGTAACAAAGACGAGCAGGCGAGTAAAGCTTTAAAACTTGGAGGGTCAAAGTTTTTAAAGCAAGCAGAGCGGGCAATGAATTACCTTAAAAACACAGGGTGACAGGACTCATTACTGGTGTATCACTTAAAATGGCCATTGAGGAAATTAAGAGCAATCTGAAGGGAGGAACTTCACAGTTATAATTGAGTTTCAAGAGGAAGTGAAGACCGGTGACCACATTTCTTGACGTATGTGATGCTTTAGCTGTCAGGAGTTTCACTGCCTGTGTCGGCACGAGGCAATAAACAGGAAAGCAAAAAAACAGTTTCCAGGTAAGACCAAGTCAAGTAGGATGTGGCTGATGACCTCCAGTGGAAGGCAAGATCTCCAATAGCAAACAGACAGAAGTTCAACGCTTTTGGAAATAATCTATTAACAAATGCAATGTGATTTTATGCATGCGATGTGGCTAAAACCTCACCTGGATTACGCAACTCCAGGGTGAGTTATTGTACAAGAAGAAGCAGAAAAGAGCATCCTGCAATAGTTTAAATACCCAGTGGTGGTTTTACTGTTTGATTTTCCGCTGCAGTGACTGTACCACAGACAGTTTATTTTAAAGCTTTGTTTGCTGGATTTTTATCTTTCCCATGAGCTATGTATTATTCTCTCACAGTCCCAGTTTTAATTGCTCTCTTGATTATGTTCAAGATAACTGCTTTATGTTTTGTCTCAGTTGCAGCGTCTTGTGTAGTTTAAGCTTTTTAGCCCATTTGATGTGCATATAACATCAGGTTGGCAAACTAATATTGTCTTCAATGACATTTGAAGTATGAGGACAAACATTGACTTCCTCAGTTTGGTTTAATGCCACCCCAGGGAAACTTGAAACTGAAGTGTTGCTTTAGTTGCTGCCTCTGTAATTTTTATTCATATACTGTGTAAATAATATTTTATTACCAACAACTAACTATTTATACTCCTCTTCGATATTCTGGATGATCATAGTAATTCAAGGGGTATTGGTATTTAACTTCTTTATGTTAGTTCTTCCTAGGAAATATTCCAAAACTAGAGACACAAGTTCACTATATTTTCTCTGTTACCTTACCCAGATGTGAATGTTTGTATAATTTAGCTACATCCAGGGTGGCTGGATCTCAGTTTGTAGGCCAGTCATACAAAGACCAGAGGGTCCATGGCTCTGTCCCCGGTCTCTCTGTCAAAGTGTCCTGGGTAAGACACTGATTGTTCTGCACCATACATGGCAGCCACCACCACTGGTGTGTCTGTGTATGGGTGAATGAGAACCAACACTGTAACCCACTATATAAGTGGCTGTTATCCATCCAGTGACTATAAAAAGTTTTTAACTTTAATTTTTGGCTATTGAATCATGGTTAGTTTAATTACACAATTTATTTTACTGTGATACAAAGTAAAAAGACCTGAATTTACTGGATAATAAAAAACAATGAGGATTATGTGATAAATATGTGACCTGATGTCCTTTTTATGAGATCAGGGTCACATAATTCTAAGGCATGAATCACACACATAGTGTGTGAGTTTATATGGTTGTGGCAGCATCTCATTGTGGGGATGCAGACTCCAGGAGGTTAATAATGATGGAGGATATAATGAATGCAGCACAATCCTGGAGGAAATATCAAATCTGATGCAGTCTGCAGAAGAAATGCTATTTGAGAAAGTTTCTTTTCCATCAATACAGCGACTACAGGCATACAGCCAAAGCTACACAACTAATACGATGCTCATACTCAGTGCAGAGGCCTCAACAATGGACTTAAGGAGATGTTCATTCTCAATCCCCGTGCAATTTTTGTAATTTTATTTTTTAAAGATTTTTTGCAGTCCACAAGTGCAAAAGTGGATGAGCTCTATCCACAAATGCTCAAAGCTGACAAAAGTGCATCTACTTAAAACTGACTAACAAGACTTACTGATAAAACAAAAGGTGAATTTTTTTTCATATTTTTTTCCTAATGTAACACGTAATTGCATGTTGAAAGTTGAGTGTGAGTTCACATGCAGATTAAATGACAGATAATCAGCACCGTGCCTCAGTCCTTAGAGATACTGTTCTTTATTTCATTAATCAAAATATTGATATTAGCCAATACTTTTTTTGCATACTTTCTCACAGCACAATAATACATACTCTTTATACGGTCAATACATTCATTAGGAGGAAAAGAAAACTGAAGTATGCAAGGCTATAATCACTCCAGTACAATCGAAAACACAGTTCTGAAATACTGCCATGGAGAGAGGTAAAAGACTGCTCAAAAAAGATCATTGTGTAGAAAATTACTATCAGAAAAATACCAACAAAAATGCCAGAAGCATCAGTTATACATTCATAGATATATTGTGATAATACTGTGCTGTATCATGACTGAATATAAATACATATTTGTTTTCATACATTACAGGTCCTATGGCACAAACACTTTTTAAAGCTTCTTCTGCCTAATACTGTACCAACGCACACACTCTCTTTCTCTCTCTCACACACAAACACACACACACACACACACACACACACACACACACAGTAGAAGCAGGTAGAGAGAGACAGAGAGAAATCTGAAGAGAGCAGTGTGTTTGAGAGAGAAAATACAATTTTCTCCTCTGATTGATTTATCTTTTGTTATCCTTTTAATATCTGGCTGAAGACATTCTAGATCCTGGGCATGTCTTTTTTCCTCTCACTGAGGACAAGTTCTTGGCTTCCACCCCCCTCGTCCACACACTCCTCCTTGCTCGTGAGTGCCTCATGTGGGAGACAAAGGGACACCTGCGTGTGACATTCTCCCCCACCCTCCCTCCGCTGTGGCTTGCCAGCCCGCCTGCCTTGTTCTCTGAGATGCTGGTTCTCATACAAATGTCACATTAACATGGCTGAAACACTGGATGGGATTGAAATGTGAAATTAATGTCATGGCAACACTGATTTGGCACAAACTGAAGCCAGAAGCATTTTTTTGATCTTGCTTTTGTAATACTTTAAGTTTTAATCGTTGCAAAACCGAATTTTAGGTCTTTACGCTAAATGAAACGTACCATCCTGCTGAGCATCACTTTAATGGACTCGGGGTGGAGGAACTCACTCAGTGATTACTGGTTATCGACCCTGTGGTCATTCATCTCTCGTCAAATAAGCTCGACAACCCCCGACAACCCACTGCATGGATCAATTTTCTGATAAGACATGATGGGGCAGAATACTCAGCACAAAAAAGCTCCAAGGTAATTAGTTAATGAGTAAAGGGAACACTTTGACGTAAAGTGGCAGGAAAGAGGTACGGGTGGAAGGAGTACCGTGTGAAGGACATGTGGAGCAGGGGGCAATCAATGCCCCTCATTCACTTAGCAATTCTGAAGAAAACCAATTTGTGGGGAAGGAAAAAAATTGGGAATTGAGAGCGGATCCAGTTCTGGCCAGAGTGCACAACTGGAGAACTATGGTGGTTTGGTCCTCATAAGCCAACAGAATACGTACAAAACCAGCATTTTTGATTTAATGTAGATCTTAGAGACAAATGAAGGAAACATTTCATATTAGCAACTTGGAGTCAGTAGTTAGGGCCATTATTTGGCAGCTATTGAGGCCCCATATTTCGCATTGCACGTGTGAAACCTGACTGTGTCCCCAGTCGTAATATGAGCATAAATGTGTGCATGCAGTGTGGGTATAGATCTGTTGCACGGCAAAGATCTTTTGCACCCCTCTACAGACCACTGCAACACAAAATGGTCAAAGCCGTAGGACACAACACTAAACACTGAACAATTATTTTTTGTTTTTCTGGAGTAAAAATTCATCAGCTGTCACATTTCTTACCTTGCGTTAAACCCAAATGATTATGTACTATTGCCATAAATAGTATGTTGTATTATAGAATAATTCAAGTTATTTATTTGATTGCACGGTTGGTCACTTGAAGGTTAATCATATTGTAAAATATTAATATATTATATATACATATTGCTGATAAAACATGAATTCATAAAATTTGGGTCTAGCTGCATTAAATTAAAGGAGTTTGGCTGATGTGAGGCACCAAATAAACTAGTTAATGGCTTCTTTCAGTGAATGGAGCCTGATCTGTCATGTTGAAGAGTTTAAGAGATATCTTTATTATTTAAAAAGCTGAATTTCCATATTTTCACCATTTACAGAACAAACAAGACACAACATATTTGCTGTCATGTTCATTTAGTTATAGAATTCTGTGAGCAAGTATCATGAATAATTTTGCAGTGTTTTGGCACCACTTTACTTGGCCGTTTCTCTAACATAACTCTGTGGTTTTAATTGAGGGCGTATTTTGGTCTGAATGTTCCATAATTTTGTTCCCCTTCATCATTGGATGTTGACATGAACAATATTTAAGGGTAAACTGTTCATAAGTGTAACTTTAACGAGCAAAGCATCAATGTGTGAATATGTTATAGCTGATGTTTCGTGTTTTTATGTGTACCGGTATTTATTTTTTAAACTTTATTTGACTTCAGTGTTCCATCTATGCTCATCTTATTTAAGTGCATATGGCAGGACATGGTCTTAAACCTCATTCAATGAGTCAGCAGCAGAGGATTTTGGAAATTAAAAAGTACAATAACTGACATGAGAAACATTTAAAACAGAAACCAACATTAGAGAATGAGCACACACAGACAGTCGCCCCCTTAACTGTTTGAGCGTTGAACAAGAGTTTGGAGGCCGTGACTTTATCTGCTATGACAGACACACCTAACATTCGTCCGATTTAAAGCCTTATCCATTAAAAAAAAGCCTGATGTGTCTGATCCCTCCAGGCAGGTATTAGCAGAAATGCCCTTTGGCTTAGCTCCGTTTTCGCTGGATAGATGAACACTTCTAATGCCCAAAGGTGTCTGCAGAATGGATGTGCATTGATCTCAGTGTGCTCTGTCGGTGGGCAATACAGCGCAAGGTGTGTGTGTGTGTGTGTGTGTGTGTGTGTGTGGTTTATAGTTTGTTACTGGGCAGGACTCCGGCTGCACCGTGACAGAGTTGATGTACGTGACTGTGTTTCAGTGTAAAATGGCACTGAGCTGCCATCGGCCGGCAGCAGATTGAGCAGAGCTGAAATGTGTCGCTGTGGCCCTGTGACCAAATTCACAGTTGCGCCATGTGATAGAAAACCGTGGACTTGGAAAGAAACCAAAGGGGAGTTTGGGGGGTGGCATATTTTTCTGCCCTCTCTGCTTCTCCTTCTCTGTCTCTCAAAGAGCTAAAGGGTTAAAGAGATGTTCAGTTACATTCATTATATTCATCCAGATAATGGCTAACAGTAAGTCATCAAGGACCATTAATAATTAATAGAGGATCATCTACTTATAGCAGAAATTTCCTCTTCCTAATATTGGAAAAGTGATTATTAGATTCATGACACCTTGGAGCTACACCTAGACTCCACGTCGCATTTTTTTGTCTTGTATTTTCGTGAAGCTACGATAACAGTCAAGTCTACCATTAATAAATATTTAACCAACAATAAACAGAGTGAGTGCTCGTCCTACAACCATCTGTGAGCTGAGATGTTGGGCAACTTCCACAGCGAGCGCCGACGTGTAGGTGACCTGCTCGGCTAGGATGAACTCAGCACACGCGTGGGGAAAGTCGGGGAAGGCTGTTCGTTAAATGAAAGCCCCATTTAACATGCCTTTGAGATCCCTCTGCATATTAAACTGGAAACGACAGCGCGGCTTTACATTGCTTGAGAGACAGTCAAAACTGTGAGCGGTGGACGCGCCATCAGTGGCTCTGCCTGAGTAAATTACCCCTTGAGGGGAGATGTTTAGTGCCCAGACTGCGACTGATCTCTGCTTTCCGGAAATGACTCCCAATGGGCAAAGACACAGCTGTTCGCCGTTGACGGCAGTGTACAACAGAGAGCGTCCATAAAAAAAAAAAAAAAATAAACGGTTCCCCCAGACATTTGATGGTTCACCGAGATTTCATCTGGCTGTTGGCTTATACGTCAGCGCTCTTACAAATGGTGGCTCATAAAAGTCACTGATAGTTGGTGATATCCCTTTATCAGCAGTCAGTTACTTACAGTAGCTATTATTTTTTTGCATGGAGAAAACAACATCTATTTGATGCCTGTTGGTGCTTTGTGAATATGAGAGGCCTTCCCTTGTCAAGCCAAGCACACGTCCGCTGTTTGCTTTTCCACCTTGCTAGCCTACCACTTTGTTACCGCTCAAAGCTAAACTGTCACCTCTGTGCTCTCTGGGCGTGTTGACATTTTCATGCCTCAAAGAGTCTCATGCAGGCAAAGCTGGTCGCCACGGAGACAGAGCCCAAATAGGTTTCCCCCGGACTGAGCGGAGGGCGTGTGCTGGTGACTCAAGAAGAAATACAGACGGGCTTCCCGTTTTTGTCATACTGATACACCAACATCTTGATGCAGTGGGAGTTGGCGGGCGAGATCCAGGGACTGCTCGTGATGGAGAAGTTGTGGCTGGCGTAGAACGGCGGTGGCTGCTTCCGACAGTGCACCAGCGCTCGAAGCATATTGGCCGCCATGCCCCGGAAGCGCTTGCTGATGAAACAGTAGAGGAAAAAGTTGACCCCGGTGTTGAGCAAAGCCAGCATGTTTGCCAGATCAGTGAGCATGTGGAGGAGGCGGCCGGCACCTTGTGAGGCCGGAGGGGCGGAGTAGAAGTGGTAGAGGATCATGAGGGTGCGAGGTGCCCACAGGACAGCAAAAATAGAGGTGATGGCGAGGAGAATGGCGGTGGTCTTGCCGGTGGAGTAGCCGCGGAGACGGAAACAGCTGCGGCGTCTGCGTAGCTTGCGCACGATGACGGCGTTGAGAGAGAAGAAGACCGTGCAGGGGAGGAGGTAGACGGTGGCACAGTGGGCCCACACCAGGACGTGCTGCGCCACTGTTCTCCTGTTGCTCTCTCCTCCCCCACCGCTGCCCATCCCAGGCAGGCTGTGCCACAGCTCAGGCCACCAGTAATAAGGGGCCGCAGAGAGCAGGCACCCAACGTACACAGCAAATATCACCCTTCGTGTGCGGGCCGGGTACGAGACCGTGTGGTAGCGCAGAGGGTGGCAAACGGCAATGTAGCGGTCAATGGTGAGCGGTACGGTGATCCAGATGGAGGTGTGGATGGAGGAGAACTCCAGGACCTGCACCGCACTGTTCAATGATGGAGGCAGCGGAGATGCCAAAATAAAATCCTCCAATATGAAGTCAACAAAAACAATGAGCAGCAGGACGAGGATGTCGGCAGCTGCCAGAGCAAGGAGATAGTTGTAGGAGGACTTCTGACGACGCAGCACCAGCTGGGACAGGATGACCACCGTCAGGATGTTAGCTAGGAGGAGAGGGCAAGATGAAAAGAGGATGCGTGAAGATGATTGAAAGAAGATTGACAGAGGAAATAGAGGAATTATGAAATTGGAAGTGATGGGCACAGGTTAGGGCAGGGAGGGAAACAGAGAAATTGAATGTTAGTAGGAAGGTAATTGAAAAAGGGGGAAGATTCATCTAGACAGCCAACAACATGACAGCTGTGGAGACGCAGCGGACAAGACGTTACAGCTGTAGGTGAAAACACAAGGTGCAACACAAATACGAGACACAAATGTGAAGTAAAATCGTTTTTTTTTCCAGCACCATCATATCTACTAAACATGTCCTGGAGCACACTGGGTAACTCATCTGTCATATGCATCCAGTTTTAGCCCATTATGCACAAAACGCTCAATTTTGTTATCATCTCCAGTCAGTATTTACCAGCTCTCCTGCTCTCTAATCCCTCCCCTTCATCCGCACCTGCTGTGTAATTCCAGCAGCACCTGCCTCTGCTTTTGGCCACATTGTTATCTCTAATAAAGAGTAAAGCCACAGCAAAAATAGGAGGCCAACGTGCCGCCCCACAGCCTTGGTAATCTGCTGAGTTCACTCCTGCCCGCCACCCTGCTGCCAGCATTTTAGATGCTAAAACAAAGCACAAGGACATCCCATCTTCCCCTGTCCGCTTCTCTTTTTCAATCATGGAGCTTCTCTTTTGTGCTGACGAATTAAATGTCTCCTATGCCAACTTGGTTTTGTTTATTCTATCTGAACGTGATTTCTTCCTCTGTTTCCTCAATCAAAGCATCACCTCTGTCACATTGTGACTATTTTCGTTTCCCCACAACCACAGTCTTTTTCTCACATTAACAACCAAAAAATTCCACATTTGTATTATTTATCTCTACATTTATCTCTTCGTGTTTTTGTGTGGCAAAATTAAGTGAAGTAAGCTCCAACTAAGAAATGATCGTTGAATTTCATGCATGAACTTGCTGCCTCAGGTCCTATGGAACACATACCTGTGGTGTCAAGATGAGACTATCTGAAGACCCAAGACCTCCCAGAGTCACACCTGATTATCATGCTATTGATGAAAACAAACTAAAATCTGTTATTTATTTTTTTTACAGATTTTCATTTTGTTTTAGTCTTGAGATGAAAATATAATTTGGTTTTAGTTTCAACATTTTAATCGAGTTTTTGCCTTTTTAGTTTCATCTTGTACTTTTATGTTTATATTTATTTAGCAATATATACAAAATTTAAGAAAAATTGTTTCCATATTGTTGCTTGGTGCTCTTGATTTGTTTCAAGTCTGTTTATTATGCTGCATTTTTCATTAACCCAAAAATGTCAGGAGAGAGATTAAACTTTTCATGAACAGTGGTGCATTAGGGATTCACAATTTTGCAAAGTTTTGGTGCACTGAATGATGGGTGTTAATGTTTTTTTCAATTGCAAGAGAAATCTTCTGCTGTTTTAATAAAGTGATGATGAAAATCAAGCAGATCCCAGTTTCGTTAAACGCAATTTGGAAAAAACTGTAATAAAGTTTTGGGTTACTGAATGACATGTGTTAATTGTTTGAAAAAGGGTGTAAATATGTGTTAAAATAAAGGAAAAGTGCAAACACATTTTCAAGAGAAGACTTCTGCTGTGCTAATAAGGTGATGATTGAGATCAAATTGATCCTAGTTTTATTAAACGCATTTTATCAACTGAAAAAAAATTATAGTAATATAATAGTTTGATGTAAACCCTCCTTTGTCATGCTGTAAATTGCTTTGTAATGTTTTGATGTCTTATTAGACTGCAGAGTAATAATCAAAAAGTTACGTTGAGCTAAAAAAGGTTTTGAGCATCCACGCAAGTCGAACCAACCACGTAGCATTTCAGAACCATTGGCTGGGCTCCCACGCGCCAGCGTCATCCGGATAATCAACCCCACCCGTGCGTGACATCATCACTACAGAAAAACACCACCAGCTATGCCATAGTTCTGGTTGCCAGGTTTGTATTTCTCACCCCATCTACGTTTGGAACATAGTCACCTCCGCTACTTCTGTCCTGCTCCTCTCAGACACCAGGATGCTTTGGCAAATTTCTACTTCCCTTTAATTATCACTTCTTTCTTGGACAGGGAGATGCCAGGTTTGTATATTCCTAGTCTCCCTAACTACTTCCCTCCACTTCCAGCATTTTCGTCTGACCTTGAGCCATCAACATCAGAGGCCAAATACCTAACTCAAAGTCACTTTTTGGGGGTAGGAGGTTTCAAAGCCAAGCTGAGCACAGCAGTCGTCCCGCTTAAAGTCTTCCACTCTACCGACCCTAAGACTGATGTTGCCACATCTGTTTAACTGTCAGTTCTCTGTTTTCTCGACAAGCCTTTCTGGGCATCTGCAGTGCGACAACAGCAGAAGCTTCCCAAACTCTTCCTTTTGTTCTGGCCCATGGTTCCACACTGCAGCCGTCACTCCACTCAGTCATGGTTCTTCACTCCAGTCTTTATCCCATTCCATCGTCCATCTGTTCCTCTTTGGCAGATACAATCATATATTTTATCCTCAAACTCCTCCTTCGTATCAGATCGGAGTGTGTGGTCACTGCTCTAACAATCATTTGTTCAAATCAAAAGTGCGAGTGGTAAAACTGGGGGAAAAAAAGACCAAATTCTTTTTGTTTTCCACACAGCTGAACTGACCAATCAGTGTAGAGGGTGTGTGTCTGCAGACTTTGTTGGACACAGTCCTGACTAGGCTTACAATGTCAGAAAAGTGAGTGGGTGGGAGGGGGGCTGTTCCCGAAGCAATTTAACCATCCGACAAGAAGTTCTAATGCACTTAGCAGCCGTCACTGTCCGTAGAACGTGTGTGTTCTGTGGTCCTGTTCCCTTCTGTAGTAATTGATCTGGGATTGGATTAAATATGGCATCTTGGAGTCTGGTACATCACACTTCACTGCCTCAGCCGCTATCAGCTGGTTACAAATTACAAAGCTGGCTCCAGATAATGACTAAAGATGTCCTTGCCAGACTGGCTGATATGCAGCAGCAGACACACACACACACAGACGCACACAGACTGTTAGAGATGCATCAATTCATTAACATATGATCTATCAATAACCATAAATGAGATGTCAAAGCATCTTTCAAGTCCCAACAAGCTCGTACAGTATATGTGGGGCTGCTGGATTGCAGCACACTCACCTACATCACTGTCACCCTCGCCTGAACACTACATTAACTTCTGCACAAACAAGTTAAATTGCTTTTTTGTTGAAATCTTGATTGTGCTGTTGACTCTTTGGTTTCTGCTGCTGTCATCCACTTTATGTCTGTTTCTTCATTTGGTTGCCAGTTTGGTCCGGGAACAGCAAATTAATCACGGATAAGTAAAAATTTTGGTTTAACCTTGGACTCGAGCTTCAGGATTGGCAGAATTACGTTTATCCTTCATTGTAATGAATACAAATTGTTCGAGACTGCTGTCATTTTGACAAATGAAGACTTAGCTGCCGTTTTTTGTTTTATGTTTGATAGATCAAGGTCACCAGTAATTATAGCAATGATTTGACTATGAGAGAAAAAATATAGTACTGCATTATTAGAGCTGTATTCAGGCTGGATGGAGAGTGGAGTGGTGCTAGTTTATGTTTAGATATTGTGGCTTTAAGTTTCAGTTTGGGGACTATATGAACCGGATATTGGCAAGGCGGAAATATGTATTGAATAAACACAATATCAGATGTCCATCTCATATCCAATAATTAAATAGTGAAATGCTCTTTTAATCGATCTTACTTTTTAACAGCATTTACAATAAGATATTTATTTGTTTGTGTTTTTACTTTTAGGCATTTGGACAGTGTCACTTGCTCTGCTTGAGATGAAAGAATATGTCAATAAATCTATTTGTCAAATAAGAGACAATTAACTGGCTGCTCCTTTGAAAATTGTCAAATTATTGAAGTAAAAGTAAAAATGTCATATGTTGTTTCTCTGTCGTACATTGTACAGTGAGCTGAGTATCTTATGGTTGTGTTGGCCAGACAGAATAAACTAGCTGAAGATGCTAATGGGTTTTCTGATCATTCTGGAGTGAACCAAGTAAGTAAAAGGCAGATTGAATAAAAACAGTCGGTAGTTGCAGCCAAACTGTCTGCAGCATTTCTTTTGCTTTCCTTGACGTGTCCATATCATTTTTTGAAAGGTCACAGTGGAACAAAGAAAAGCCCAGTTGCTCATCTGCTGAGCTACATGTGCTTAATTCAAATATTATGTTGCTTCATAGTTTCTTGTTTTGCGGCTCATTTCAGCTCTTTTTTCCCCTCTTTTACATGTGCATCCTGTCTCTCGGTACGTGCAATTTCCCACGCAGCCTCCTCTCATAGCTGTCAGTGTGGGCTGTTGCACACACCTGTAGCCTCACACCTGGCAAGTTACAGAGGAGAGATGGTATCTGTGCCTGTGTTTGCACAGCGTACTGCTCGGCTCCAACACAATGGACGTCAAGTTTATTCCATCAACTCTCGACTTTCTCACTTTCTCTCTTTCTCTGTGCACACACTGCTAAACATGGAGGAGTCACATAAAAAGGAAACAGTGAGGTGTTGACTGTCACTGCCTGGGTATTATTCTGTTTGGGCTCCCCGGTGAGACGGGGCCTTCTGCAGGCAAACAAAAGGGATCCGTGGCGAGCTTGACATTTCCATTTAGCTCCAGCTGGCTTGCACCGGGTTACCCATTCATTTCAATTGACTGCTGCTCTTTACATTGTCTCTGGGGTGTGGGCGGGGGGAGCTGGAACCGGATGGAACTGCTCGGCATGCCGCAGGTATGGGGTGGCACACTTGGGGCTCCTTTCAGTGGGGACGGGGACAGACCGTGGAGCGACGCACACTCGGAACACACAGAACAGAAGCGTGAAAAGTCTGTGCACGCATGCAGAGACATCTGCATGTCACACCTGGACTCACGGAGAGAAAGATGTGCACAATATGTCCATCTTTTCATTTTTGTATTTACTGACGGGGGGTTAGGGTGACTTACAGAACAGATAATCAGCTGCTTTGTTTCTGTCTCTGTCCACATATGCCAGTGTTTGTATTTGCATGGGTGACCCCTTCTTTTCTATTTGTATCTCCGCTCCCCCCGCTGCTTCTCTAATATAGCGAGGGACAGGGCCATTGACGTTGTTTAGCGGGAAAAGAGAAGGCACAGCGTGCTCCCTGAGGTGTGTAATAAGGCTGACTCATCCCACCACTAAAGGGACGTGTTCAGACGGCACTGTGCAGCTTAACCCTTTAAAACCGGTGGCAAGGCAGAAGATGCTGCCATCTCCTTCACACTTGTTAGACTTTCTCCAGAGCCTCATGTGACACAGACAGTCAATGCGAAAAGGAAATTATTCTCCAGAAAAAAGAGAACGAAAATGAGCATTGCAATTGAGGATTCATTTTGTCATTCGGAGGATATTAAGGTATGCCCTTGATGGCTTATCTGCAGGCTAATAAGTCCACAGGAGATGAGTAGAGAGGACATGCACGGAGGTTTAAGGAAACTGGTCTGAGGAGGTCACAGAATAAAAAAACAGAGCAGGTGACTGAGAAGGAGTGGATGGTAGGATAAAACAGGAAGACAGAATGAGGTATAGAGGTGGTGGGAGTGGAGGCAAGAAACAGAGAGGGGGGTGAATATCAAAGCCTGCTTCAAAGGTCACAGGCACTTTGTTCCTGGTGACAACCATTTCCCTTTTGTCTTCACTAAGTGTCAGACTGGACATAAAGCAGGACAATTCCTTAATTCCCCCGAACAAAAACCAGGAGCCCATCCCCGCTATAAAGGCACAAAAAAGAACACATACATGTTAGATTGAAGGTAATTCTTTTCACTGCTTTAAAAGTTGAATTCATTTCAGAATAAAGAGCAATACTCCTCATGTTGCCACTACGCAGAATCCCTTTTATCCCCATAATTTACTTTTGAAAATCAGGCTTGTGATGATATGCAAATGTGATAACATCAATAAAAGACATTATACTGTGAGCAGAAGCTTGATGTGAGATCTGAGAGTTAATGGAAAATGGTGAGAGGAGCTCATAAGAACAAGAAAGGTGCAATAAAAAACAGAGCAAGAGGGAAAAATGGGACAAGGAGAGAAAAAAAGATATGTATTGAAACAGGATATTTAACTTTAATGGGCATATTAAGAGGAAGAAGCCCCAGTTGCTGCTAATGATATTGATGCAACTGCGGCGTTCTCCTCCCTGCTCACCTCTACAGCCATTTATTTTAGTGAGGCCACAGTGAGTCAAACTTTGATGCAGATGACTGTCCTCACATCAAGGCCGCCCTGCAGACTGCATGGCAAACTCAGCCTATGGCCCCTTTGTCTCATGTTTATACATATACTTTTTTTTTTTTACCATACTGACTGTAAACACGGTGACTTTTTATTCACCCGACTTTGTTGAGATTTCTCTAATTCCATCTCTTCATATTATCCTCTGTCCTCCAGCAGGTCACTATTAAGTTTTAACCCAGCAAATATAATATACTACTGGTCGAAGAGTGAATGGATTTGCAGTGCAAACTTCAGCTCAGGTTATGCTTCATTCTTCTCTGTTCACCCTCAGTGTTGCTGGTCAGACCTTGGCTTATCCTCACATTTGAAAGTTCTGTGTCGGTTGTGATGTCACAATGGGTCCAATTTTAACTTCACGTACTCTCCAGATGGGAGATTCAACATTTCCAAACTTTAAAACACCGTGGAAACGAGTGTTTGTTCTAGTGATAAAGAAGAAAGCGAATTGAAGTGGAGAGAAAAGAAGGAATGATGGAAGAGGAGGAAGAAAATCATTAAAAGCATGTCTAGATCCAGTTCTATCATTACTCTCAGGTTGATAAATTGCTGTTGTCCAAATAATACTAAACAACATACTGTACGGGGATTTGTGCTTTCAGTTCTGCAGTTTTCAGCAGCTTTAGTCGGGTTTTGTTGTCCGCTGGTCAAACAAAGTCAGCTCTGTCGCTGCGTCAACATCTCTGATTTATTGCCTCAAATAACACTCCCCCCTCGCTTGCCTCCTCTCTCCTCCTGCGCCCTCTCTGGCTTGTCTCCCCCTATGACAAGCTTGACACACTCACCACTTGTCTCCCTCCCCGTCTCTTGTTTTTCTGCCGACTGGAGACAAACCAGAGCCCAGATCCTCATTCATCTCCCATATGATACACTGAGTCTTTTCTTTTCTCCGCTGCTGCCTCAACACAAAGCTTCACATCATTTCCTCTTCCCTCACTTCACGCACCCTAATCTCAAACTGCACTTGTGGAGTGATAGCATCTATTAACAAGGCCCCATTCCACCGTCATGTCACTGGTGCACACTGACAGATCAATAGTCCCAACTGAAAATCAATGGGGCCCATCTCTTCATTAAGGTGTACACTGTGACGTGGAACAGGGGGTCGTTAGTGCGGAGCATCCCACACCGTTTTCGGTTGGTTGGGTGGATAAGTGAGAGTGGGAGGAGACCCCCCCCCCACTCTCACTGCTGCTACAAAGGGTTGATGCCTGGATGGGGGGGGGGGCACCAGCACACTGTGCAGTATGTGAACTCATGCACGTCTCCTCATCCTACAGCCACTTGTTGTCACGTACTGAACGTTCCATAGTGTCGGGTGATGACACATGAGTCAATTCTAGTCGACTTAAAGCTCAAAAGACGTTTGACTGATGGTTATTTCATTGAACATAGTGCACTGATCCCCAGTGAAACTGCCCTTCTTGACATAATTAGCTGCTACTAATCTGTTGACCGTATATCAACATTTTTGTATTTTTCTAAGCTGTTGTAAAATTTGATATTTCCCAACTAGAACGGTTCCATGACACAACTAGGTTTGGTTTCATTTGGCACAAAAATGACTTGGTTATGTTTAGAGAAACATTGTGATTTGTGTTAAAAGTATTTGTGCATTTAACTGTTTGGTTTGGAATTTCACGCGCAGGAAATTAAGGAGGGAAATAGAAAACTCTTGATTTAATACATTTTCCACTTGAATCTAAACATGAAGCGTATGTCATATAAGAGAGTGAATAATTACATATTTTTATTCTGGGGCTCTAGTACTTACATTTGATGACTTATAACTGCAGGATCTGCTTATTGTTCTGGTAATCAATGTTTCTGACTGAAATGTTCAGTTCTTAAAGTTGAATTCAACGAGGCTTTGAAATAACGTGAAGACGATTAGTATTTCAAATTCAAATTTAGCAATATGTGTGCAAAGTTTGTAAAGTGAATCAATGTAATGCACATTTGGCAAAACAAAATCTTTTATACTAAAATCCTGTTAACGAATTACAAGTGGATAATCATTAAATTCAATACAGTAGAATCTAATTTAATTTAATCCTCTTACTGGTTTTGTGTCCTGCAGCACTAAGAGCTCACACATTTTATTAACGTCAAAAAATATCAAATCATTTAAATGCAGGCATTTCTAGGCAATTTTCTGCCCTCCACAGTGATTTGGCTTTGGTTTGAAGGCTGAGATGAGACATTTGCGGGGAAAATGTCCTTTTGTGAAGAGAAACTCAAACAACGACACATGCAAGCGGCAGAAACAATCAGCTGATCGCTCCCCAGATCAGCAAACTCTGATCACACTTTGTGTCTTTGCAGCGGACTTCACCTCACTGTGATCCCCACATGTGGAAAAAGCCAAGCGCCTCATCGTGCTGTTTGCTATGCTAGCACACGTCTGCCCTGTCTCAAGCAGCGTGGTGTAGTGAGGAGCGGGAGAACGAGAGCGAGTTAGCAATTAATTAAAAATGTGACAATTCCTCTCGGCTCTGTCGTCTGCAGCTCCTCCACTCAGGGCTCTGAGGTGCTACTTCGCTGGCTCTGCTGTTATTAATCTCTCCCTCTCTATCACTGCTCCGGTCTCTCTCGCTCTCTCTCGACTCCACTCTTCTTCTTCTTCTTCTTCTTCCTCTTCTGGGCGTCCTTTTCTTCCTTCTGCTCTCCCTGTTTATCCTCTTTTCGAGCCGCTCACCTCCCGAGGTCACGGCGTAATCTCCTGCCACCACTCGCTTTTCGCTCCCAAAGCTGTGCTCTTGATGTGACCCCTCTGTGTGTCTGCAGCACAAAGGTCAAACGCTGCCAGAAACGAGACGCCGGCCGGTAATCAAGGTATCAACCTCCATTCCATGGAAAGAGTTAAGTACGCGTGGGTCTGTGGGTCACGCTGCTACTACTCACACATGCAACGCTCATGAAACATTCATGATTCAGCTTGAGTGAAACGAGCTGTGTCATAATGATCGAATCAGTTGAACTCGCTGCTGCTAAGGATCAGCCCGCTGCGCTCAACGCTGCCATCATTTAAGACAGATACAGTGTGATTGCATGACAGTCTCCAGTTATTGTTACTCACTGGTTACAGACACGGACACGTTTGTCAGGACGACTCAGCAGCGGAAGGGGAAACTTTAAAACACGGCAGAAGGAATTGCACCTGCCAGACTCGATTTGACATCCAGGAGAAATAATGAGGTGATGTTTGATCAGAACGAGTGACTTTTACTTTTACAAGACAGCAGATCTATGGAGCGACTGCAGTCTTGGCATACAGACGACTTCCACTTTGCATTGCAGATTTGTTTTCAACCAGAACAGCTGAGTTTGTTGATCTCACTGACATTTTACATTCAAATCAAAGGGTTAAATGCTTTGAATTGTCCTTTAAACTGTCAGACCTCAGAATGACTCCAGCATTTCGCTGATGGGCTGAAGCAGACTGGATGTATGTGTGACAGTGCAGAGGGTTTTCCACATCCAGGCCCCAATCTCTGATTAGATGTGAGCACTTTTCCTCTTTTATCTGACCTTCAGGTTGTCTGTCTGTTTTTCTGTCTGTCTCTCCTAAACAAACACACATGTATACACACACACACACACGCACACACACACACACACACCGCTTTGCTTCCCTGTGTGAGACTAGGTCAGCACTCATAGATCACGCAGTGGGACCGCAGCAGTAAATGGGTCTGACAATGACTGTGAATGGGCTAATCAGTCAGTGGCACAGACACAACAAGGAAGCATCATTAACTCAGGTCATCACATGCAGCCATGTTACACACACTTTCATTTTTATATTTGTATTAATTTCCTTTTTGAGAAACAATCAGGCACCTGTAATCTGATTTAATGTTTTTTTTTCCTCTCTATTCTTACAACTGAGGACACAAATGCACAAACTCTGGCAAATAGAGATGGTCAAATATACACACAAGAACACATGCATGCACAAGTGACTGCCACAAGGTCAGAATGACAAATCAACAGTGTGTGTGACATTTGGGAGCAGCTGTGCACGACACACACTCAATAAAAGCTGCAGACAAGTCCACAATAAATCAGGATGCAAAGCGCTACCCCTGCAGCCCACCAATGCAGGTGTTAATGAGAAATCTTTAAAAAATGAACACACATCGAGACGTGCATGTAATTTGACACACATGCAAATAAAATAGATTTACCCGGCAGCCCGAGACAGAGCAGGACACTGTAGTAGATGACAGGCAGTGGTCCTAGAGGGCATCCCTGGGCAACCTCAGAGGGATGCTGCCCCGGGCTCCAAGTGCTCCCATTTGGGGAAAAAACAGGGAATATGTGGCTGTGCTCCATGTCTGGTTCCTCTTCCTGGTCCTCTTCCTCTGCTGAGCTCAGTGTCAAGAAGTCTGGCCACACAAGCAAACTGTCTGGTAGCCGGTATGGAAGAGAGGGTGCTCTGTCCTTGGCTGCCAATCAGCATGAGTGTGTGTATACGTGCATTTGTGCGAGACGGCAAAGGTTGTGTGTGCGAGAAAGAGGCAAGAATGGAAGGAGATGGAGTAGAGAGCGTGAAGGGATAGGGAGGCAACAGACGGGGAGATGCGAGAGAGATGATGTGTGGTAGTAGGTGATGGAAAGGAAGAAGGCGAGAGGAGCGGAGAGGTGAGTGTGAAGGTAGAAGTGGAGAGGGGAGGAAGCTGCCTGAGTGTGTGAGCGAGGGGGAATGAGAGCGAGTCGAGAGCGCAGATAGAGGAGGAGGAAGAGGAGGAGGAGGGAAGAGAAAGGGAAGAGGAAGGTAGATGGAGAGCAAGGGCACTTCTGAAAGCAGAAAGTGACGGACAGAGACAGAGACTGAGAGTGGAGGTGACAGGCGGGGGACTGGGGGAAGGTGGAGGGGTAACACGGGAACACAAAGCGACAATAAAACTGATGAGGAGCTGGACGTAACAGATGAGGAAAAAATACGCGGAGTGTGTGTTTGCCCTTGACATGTTTTTTTCATCTTTGTTGCCCAGTGTCTTCATTTAGGAACTTGGTATTTCCCTTTGATCATTTATCTATAGATGAGTGTATAGGAATGTGAATCCATGAGCCTGTTTGCAAATCATAACCCTGTTTCCTTTAGTCTGACTATATGTGTGTTAGTGTGTGTGTGTGTGTGTGTGTATATGTGTGTGTGTGTGTGTGTGATGGGGGGACTGGCTGTTGAATCTAATTTGCGATGCAGTGTAGGTGCCTGAATCTCCAGCTAAAATGTGTTAATGAGCACAAAGCTGACACAGAAAAAACAAGCATTCCTTCTGAAAACAGGCTCTTGTTCATCACTGTGACTCTGAGAGCAGAGCTGCACCTGGTATTTTCTTCATTCTTTATTTTTCGATTCATCTGTCCATTTTCACACGTTAACCTTCAGAATGTAAAATGTAATTTCTGCGTTACTAAAAAACACAAAGAACTGTCGAAACCACAGTGAGTATAACAACTACCGATGCAAGTCTATCAAAATCTAATCAAACTTGTCCCTTATATGTTTATGTACACAGAGGTTTTCAGCGACAGAGCGCTGCTCACCCCGATCTGATGAAGCCAACGTAGCTGGAAACACAAGAATGCACACACAATGTTGGACAGGTGCCCTTCACTCTTAATAGTCAACGAATAAAAAAGATACACACCCAATTCATTGTTCTTGACAGACAGCAGCCAACAAATTATTAATATGTTGTATCACCACTGTTCACTCATTACCTTTACAATACTATATTATTTTAACAGCTTCAGTTACTTTGTAGATGAATATTTTATATAAAGTATGATTCCAATGTTTTGCAACTGCATACTACTAGATTAGGTTGTGCAATATGAATATAATGTTTGCAACGTGTGCTTTTACATTAACATTCTTCTGCTTTTTATTCAAATCAGACTTTGTGTCATAGCATAACATTAATATAAATAAGGTGGAAAATATAATCCAAACATACAGCAGAATAAATTATTCATTTTATCCCAAACGGCAGCCTACAGAATGATACAGCTGCATGAACACCTCTTTCAAACCGAACCTCAGTAATCCTTTGTTTCAGCACTGTTGTATTAGGCGTGTTAGTTTCATTTCGACGTTGACCTAATTTCTATCCATTGCACGCAAAATCTGTCCCATCCCTCTGTTCAACGCTTCATTTTTAAAGAATGCTTATTAAAATTAAAGATTATAGATTGGGGAAATCACAGAAGTCCCATTTTTGCTGGACGTCATCAGCATTGTAAATTGATGATTATCATCTTTGCTCCTACTATAAGTACTTTTCAGATTAGCTGTTATAGATTTATGCTATATGTGCAGAAATCCCCATCACCGCGGTGCTGGCATGAGCAAACCGAAGCATCATGTCCGGTTAGCGAGCTGTCAGCTGTGTCTCCATGTGCCTGATCAGCAGAATCGTGGCCCACGCCACCTCTCCACAGGTCTAACAAACACAGCCGTGCTCTGATCTGCTCCGCTGTCTGAGGGAGATATACGGAATATTATTTGGAAGGTGGCACACGTGGCTGCGACAAGAACCAGAGGGCAGACAAGATTAAAGAGTTTTACACAAAGAGAGCGAGAAAGAAAGAGGCTTTTTATGGAAGAAAGGAACTCATGAGTCACTGAGCTTGTGGAAAGCGAGGGATCACAAAAGAGGATCTTAAAACCTGCTTCAAGCTTCAATTATGGCATCTGGAGGCTCCTCCGTCAGGTAGAGGGCACTGCATGAAAGGGCAAATTAATTACAGGACTATCCAATAATGGCTGGCCTGTTGGTGCTAAATGCCTCTTGAATCCGACACAAAAACACAGAAAGAAAAGCGGGAAGGTGGGACGAGTGTGGAGGCGCTCGCTCTTCTACATGCAAACAAATGAGGCGCGAGGGCACGGAGGGAGGGGAGCGCTACGATTAAGTGTTAAATAAAATATGGCCAGCTGACGGGAATTGATCACCGAGAAATGTGGGCCAGAGGAAGGTGATTCTTCAAGAGTAGATGGCGTAGCTGTGAAAGACCCCCACAGGGGCAGTGCCTGCCGTCTCTCTAGTACTTAAGACAACATCATCATTGATCCTTGTCACACAAACTCGATTACATGCAATCTTCTGGTGCTCTTATACAGGTGTGATTGTGTCATCCGTGGGTTATTGTTTGCACTCGGATTCGGGACAACAGACACTGTACACGGATTTGCGATGCGTTCTTATACTCTGGTGTCACGCTTTCAAAAAACCAAACCAGGGCAAGTGATGGCTGTTATGCATTGTTAGGGTTGTAGTGTGGTCGTACCTCCACATGACCTCATTATTTCCTGCGGTGATATATGAGATTGAGGTCAGCAGTGGGAAAAACTCTCCACGGTCATTAGTGCATTTGTGTGTATGAGCGTTGTGAGTGCATGTGTGTATTTGACATTAACCCATTATTGCATCATTACTCTCATCGTCTGGGGACATTACAGTGTCAGATCCTCCCTGAACTGAATATTCACATGTAGGCATGCACACACACGCACAACGAAACACGTGCTAATGTTTGTATGTTTGCATGTTTGCCAAGTTGTGACTGAACACAGAAAAGTGGTTTTGATGCATTTGTGTCTCACCTTCCTCATTAAATATGATGATTAAAGAATATCTGATTGTCACACCTTAAGAATGTAATAAATACTGTATGTCCAGCAGAGTAGGACTGGTCCGTACAGCAGTTGTCCAAACTGTATAAGTGTTGCCCCAGGTTTTCCATTAGAATATTTTATGAGTAATAATTATTTTATGTTAGCAAGTTATATGAAATGTAATTTTAAAAAATGACTTCTGTTTTGTATCAGCAACATCATCAATCAATATATGTCCCTTTCCCTGTAATTCTGTCTATACTGCGTATAGAACATCATATCTCTGAATAATAATAACATTATCAACTTACTTGTGTGTCTTTGATGCATCTACGCCACAGTGTTTGTATTGGAGAACAGGTTTTATTCATTTTTTGTTGTAATTCTATTTCTCATAACTTTAAGTGCACGCCTACATCCAGACAGATGTCAGCGTGAATCAGGATTCCGACAGACATCCAATGATTACAGTATGAATAATTGTCAAATTAGCCGCAGCGCTGTGTGCTGTGACAGCTGTCAGTCTAGGAGCAAACATCAGGATTTATAGTTGCTACAGTGTTTTTATCAAAAACGCATTAATGTGCCACCTTTCTTATGTTAAACCCACAGACTCACTGTCTCCGTGACTCGAGCTGAGGACACACCTGCACCAATGCAGTATCATGTGGATTCTGATTCTGATTCGCACGTAGCTACAAACTGGATGATTTTGCAAAGCAATTTTTGCACGAAACGTGTAACTTACTCATGTGTGACTCTTATATACTGTAGTAATGTGAGCTGATGAACTGTGGGAACAGAAAAGAGCCAGAGTCATTGCGTCTGTTGTCTCCACTTGTATAACAATGTTAGAGGACACGTTGGACATGAGTAAGACACATTTAGAAAATGTATCAGGAACAGTTACAAAATGATTTTGCACTCTTCCTGTCAACTGAGCACATGCAAATTAGGGAATCAGTGCCACCAATTTGAAAACTACAGTGCGAAATTTTGAAAAATGAACACTGAAAACAGAGGAAAGACTGAATACAGAAAAACCGAATCAACCTTAAAAACATGCAGCAAAACAGAATACAACACATAAAGGTGGACAACGTTATAGTTTTTGTAACTATAAGTTTTCTAATTGTTTGTTTCGTGGTTTGAATATTTGATTGTGTTTGTTTGTCCTTGTGATTTTCACTCTCTGCAGAATGTGAAAGTTGTGTTTTCAGTATTTGTGGCATTTTTTTAAATTGCTGCACTCGTGTTGTCAAATTTGTGAATATGTTTTATTTATGTACTTGTGGTGAGTCTGTTTGCACATGGATGCACGTGAACTGATTTAAATACCAAAATGATAAAATGCCAAACATGACAGTGCTAAATTGCTTTCGTTAAGACTATACTCTTCATCATCGTGCTAACATTCAACAATGACCTCAAAACACAAAGGACGGCTGCAGCTGATGGTATTGCATTTGGATTTGCACATATTTGATCATGAAAGAACTGGGCTAATTTACAATTCGACCTGAAAATGGCATTAATGACAAATCAAGACACAAGCAAAATGATTCTCCGGGGATCGTGAATATCTGCACAAAATGTAATGGCAATCAATCCCACATGAGTTATTTCAGTCTGAAGTGAAGTGGTGTCATTAATGGCACGCTGCTTCCACAGTTAAACAAGTGATGAAAAGCAGAGGAAGAGAATAATCAAAACTCCGACATGTAGGGAGTCGTGGGGATTTCATTGCCAGTCTGTTAAATCCATCACAAAGTATCACGTGGCATTAATTATGGATGCCTTCTGTGACGGCTGAGCTGTTTGTTTAGTGCTCCTGAAAAATTGGACCCAGGATTTGAAGAGGATTGGGTCAGCAAGTGCACATGTGAGTGGTAATGCTGCTTTTTTTCCCTCGCTCCTTTTCAATTTAGGGCCAGTGCTCAAAGAATAATGAGAAGAGTGGGAAGAAATGGGAGCAAAAGTGAGGGAGAAAGGGTGAGAGACAATAACAATGGGATGCTGAATAAAACATAACCGAAGGAGAGAGATGGATGGATGATTGGCGGAGCTTTCCACTGCCGCTGCTCGCAAGCCAGTAAACACAGCGCTGAGCACACCTGCAGGCTCACGTGCTTCATGTATGAACACATGCATGTGCGCGACATTAATTCTTGATGCCGTCCTACACGAAACACTCACAAGGGAAATCACCACCATCTTAATCATTTACACATCGAGCCGCAGCTCTGCAGGCTGGGGCAAGCTCTCCGTTCACGCTCTCCTCACCCCTGGGTGAGTCTCCCTGCACTGGGCAGTCCTGCTCCTGCCCCTGTCCAGCACCAGACCCAGCTGGTTTGAGCAGGCTCTTCTAATACCTCAGTTATTAGACTTGGGAAATGAAGACATTTAACACGGCTACAGCTGAGACTAAAGCCCCACGGCCCTGTCTGCAAATTACATTGCTCTCACAAACAATCCCATTGAAATAAGGCCACTGAGGGGGACTCGGGTTGTGGAAGGCATAACCTCAGTGACCCAGTTCAAGCAGTTCTTATCACAGCCAGTGCGTTGATCAGTACCAACAAGAATAACAAATACCCGAGTCTGACATTTAATATGCAGCTACTCTAAATACTGGCTTATAACTCTTTCCCTCGGTGAACTAAATGTTTTACAAGTCCTCAAGCAGAATTCTTTTTGCTAAGATTTAAGACTTTAAAAACTTTGAGTTCTCAGTTTCTCACCAGTTTTCACGTGATCATTTCGTCGGCTTTGGTTTTCTCGTTAAGGTTGGGGTGATTTGTGCAGAGCTCCGACCGGGTTGCTGGCCGTTTGCTGCTGTCTGTCTGTCTGGTGTGTGTTTGTTTGCAGTTGAGCTTCTTCTATTGACCACAGCAGATGTCGTCCGGCTTAGTTTGATCAAGTGTGGACATCGGAAGGGTTCTTGATTCCTCAGGAAACAAGCAAGATACGTTTTGTTTTTTGTGCATACATGGTTGTGTCTGTACGTATCATCACCCATTGGTTTTACCCACTTATGAATACTTTTATGCACAAAAATACACAAACGTTGTGAGCTGGTAAAATCCAACTTTTCAGACTCTGACAGTTTAATCAGAAAATAAAAATGTAATTACGTTGAGTAATACAGTTTTGTGTAACACATATATGCATATACACATATAATTGTATTGGTGTTTAATTAATTTTATATTAGTTTTATTTGATCCACCTTGTTATTAATCTCAGAGAAATTATTTCCCATAATGAACTTCAGGGTTGTGGGCTGATTAAATGAAGAAGGCCTTTAATAAACGTATAAGAACACAGAGTTATTTTGAGTAGCCTCAAGAGTATATCTCATGTTCCATTAACTCATCCACATTAAGTTTTTGGTTCTTTTGATTTCAACCATTTTCCAACATTTATTTTATTTTATTTTAGTTTTGTACATGCAGTATTGTTCATTTAACTGTGCACACTGGGCTTGGCCACATTAACTTTATTTATGACGAGTGATAAGTGGTTATTATCAGATGCCATAACTATACTCAGCCACAGCATTAATACTAGTAGTCTTAATAATGTCATTAATGATAAGGGGCAGTATTCAGCCCCAGACATAGTGAATTGTAATACACTGTGTGCAGAGGTGGTAGAAATAACCATAAAAAAAAACTCTTTCTTCTTTCTGAAATCACGACACACATTATCTACATTTTACTAGATACGAAATTACTCCACTAAGACGACGCTCAGTTTAAACAATACTGATTCTAGTAAAACATGTACAGTACTTCATAAAAAAATGATTAAAGTTGGGTTTGATTTGTGACAAAGTGTGTGTGCTCAGTCACGTCTGTCCTGCGGCTCCCCCTAGCGGCTGGTGTGTGTCATTACATACAGATGCAGTAAACAGTGAGTGTGTGTATGTGTGTGTGTGTGTGTGTGAGTGTGTGTGTGTGAGTGGGGGGGCAGGCTTGGATGTTGTCATCATCCGTTATTTTGGATCGACAGGCCCGATCACTGCGGGGCTTTTTAGGAGCAGCTAGGAGCGGGTCCGGGCCAGGCTGGGACCTCGATTCAGTCCGGAGCGGTAGGTACCAGAGATCCGTGAGGATTCTCCGTGGTTGTTGGTGTTTCCCGACGGAGATCTGCTCATCAGACCCGCCCTGAAAACGGACTCGGTGTTTATCCCGATGTTCTGGTCGTGTTACACCGTCACAGACCCGATCCTGTTTATTACGGAATTGTCAAAGACCCGCTACAGCTGATCTGGGTCCGTCTGTGTTTTGTAAGAGGAGATGAGCTAATGCTACCAGGGCGGTACAACCGGAAAGAGAGGCGCAGTCTAATTCCATAAACACAAACATAAACCAGAATATTTTAGAGCCCGATTGTTTGTATTTACAGTCTGTAAACAAATATTCGTCTGCAGAAACTGATGTGACCAGTGCAGGAAAACTGCACGATCACTGATGAGGTCATTCACCAAATGCTTTGCAATATTTTTTTAATAGCACAGAACATGCTAACGGGCTGAATTCCATTTGAGAACAATTTTATGACAATGCAGCATTTATTAAGGCTTTTAAGGCGCAATTAAGGGGATTATTGATGTTCACACGTCACGGACTAATGCTTGGTCATTTTTAGAACTATTGGGTTGCCAGGTTGTGGAAGATCCTCCAACATGCGTGTTTTTATTGAGCTCTTTAATTTTTCCTCCAGTTCAGCCTTCGAGCTGGTGAAGGGCTGCAGAACCTTATTATCTGTGTATCACCATTATGAACATGACATACTGTAAAACACTTTTATGACTGCGCTTCACTAATGGACCGTTAAAACCAAGAAACTCTAAAGCTTTTCCTTGACTTTTATAAATGCAAACCCGATGACTTCAGAAAGTATAGTGTAATGAAAAGCCTTTGTCATTAAAACACTCATGAACTGTGTTGTTCAGTAAATTTCTGAATTGACATGTCCTATTTTAAGCTTACTGCAAATCCAAACAGCTTTTAATACACTCAATAAATGGATGGCATAATAAATGGAAAGTTATAAATGCTAATAAGATGAACTAATAAACTAAAGAGCTTGTTAAAAAGTGTCATTTTCGACAATCTGTCACCCAAAAATTATTCCTCTCAATGGTTTATAATTTATGTTCAACATTTGATTTGAACTAACATTAAAATATAGCTTGCATCTTTTGTAAATGTATTGTTTTATAGTGTTCACTAGAACACCCAAATTGACATGCAAAATGATTAAACTGATCTCTTATCCAAGTATGTGATAGAATCAAATAAAAGTACACAGTCTGTATTTATATAGGCTTTCATCAGTCAGACCCGTGTTTTCCCCTACTGTGACATGCAATGTGTGCTGTCAAAATAATCTTTAATAATCTTCTAATCTGATAAATCAGTAAAACATTTTCTCTAGCCTCCAGAGATAGAAGCCTCTG
The DNA here is from genome assembly GCA_033026295.1 of Channa striata. Classification (NCBI taxonomy): domain Eukaryota; kingdom Metazoa; phylum Chordata; class Actinopteri; order Anabantiformes; family Channidae; genus Channa; species Channa striata. The sequence goes on along the minus strand of CM065180.1, from coordinate 16,716,001 downwards.
CCAAAGCGATACTCGTCCATATATAGTATCGAGAGCATCTGCTGATGAATGCAGTCATTAGGGAGGATGTCATTAAATTTAAATGAACCTTGGTTAGTTAGATGAAGACACAACACACACACACACACAGAGTTCACCACTTCTCAAGCAACTCATTTTCCCTTCAAAATGTATTAACATTGTGGAAATGTATAAGAAGATAAAGAGATATGTGCAACGCTGAGGTCTGTTAAACAAGCAGCACAGTTGTATTGATGTGTGCTCTCTACAGAGAGCTCTCTAAATGATCAACTTTGTCAACTTCATAAATAATCAATGAGCCACTTACTGCCAAGAAGATGCAGAATCATATTAAGTGCCCTGTAAGACCTTCTTGTTCGTGACAGCTAGCAGATGTTTTCATTTTTTGAAATTAAGTGTTTCTCATGTGATCATATTTCATTCATACTGTAGCTTTGGACATTCACCAACAGTGTCTCACATCCTTCTACATCTCACTGTGTTGTTTCTAGGAGTTCACATCCCAGCAGCACCGTCAACCGATCACTGACTCAGGGTCACGTTCCACTTTCATCATGCGCTCTGCAACGACATCTGCCACTCTGCTGTGTGTGCTGGCTGGGGCTGTGGCTGCAATTCAGGCCCCACAGACAGGTGAGAGGGCCGGGTGAGACTTCCCCTTCTGAATCAGCGAGATTTGTTTATCAAACAGCCACTTTAGCTTTAGTTGATGAGGTTCTACTTACCTGACTCACACACTGACTCACACGAATATGTCATCTAATAGTAAAGGCCGGAATGGTTTTCTTAATTCATGAATTTATTTCTTAATTTATTAATTATAAAAAAGGCTCATAAATGCTAATAACAAAACCCCAAGGTAAGTGTTTGACATTTTTACCAAAATATTATAAAAAGTATTTTCTTTTATCTATTTGACCAAAATAGTTGTGTTTAATTGATTAACTAATGTATTAATAGTCTCTCTGAAAAACAGTATTTTACATCCATCAGAAGCTAAAGAAACAAAATTGCAATTGAGGAAAAGCATTAATTTTACAATTAATGAGGCAAATGTAAAAAATAAAATCAACAAATCTCTCAAAACGGCACAACTCTTCCCCTTTCAGTGTTTTTGGACAAACAGCAGGCAAGCTCAATGATCACCCGTCAGAAGAGGAGTGTCGACGGCAGTAACCCTGCTGCATCTTCCAGCCTGGAGCAGGTTTGCATGGAGAGGGTGTGCACCTACGAGGAGGCGAGAAAGTTCTTCCAGGATTCATATCGCACGGTGAGCTCCAGGTTTTCACTGTGGAGGTTGGCCTTCGCTCGTTTATTATCTGCTACTGCTTCACGGATGCACTGTGTGTTTGACATTTTGCTGCTTTAATTAACCACTTATGTGTATTTCCTCTTGCAGGATATTTTCTGGTCTGTCTATATTGGTAAGTGCTGTGTTACAATGATTTCCCGCCGCTCCGCCGCCCTCAGTAGAACATTACGTCCTCTCATACGCTTACTGTCTGTATTCAGATGGAGACCAGTGTGCAGATAATCCTTGCAAAAATGGAGCCATGTGTTCGGACAGCGTGGGAGGCTACGACTGCGTCTGCAAATCAGGCTTTGCAGGGGTCCACTGTGAAAAAGGTAAGTAAGGAGGTGTTATTAAGCTTTGTGTCAGCATTGCTGTTAATTTCCCTATCACCTGGTGTTTGACTGCCACTCCCCTCTCTGCTTCCATGATGCAGACCAGACTCTGTGCCCCTTGGAAAAGAATAAAGGCTGCTCCCAGTTCTGTAAACCAGGCTACACGTCGTACGAGTGTTCCTGCACCCGTGGATGGAAGCTCAGCCGCACTGACAAGAATAAGTGTGAGCCCGCAGGTGCGTCTGTCGACTTGTTTTCCAGTGTCGAGAGAGAGGGAGGAATATTCTTGAGAAGAGAGAACAAATCCTAACTGTATCACATTCTTCTCTTAG